>OZ012739.1:404160656-404175656 GCA_963859935.3 Lathyrus sativus | reverse complement strand
AGACGCAACTGCATCGTTGCTGATTATCTATGCTTCCGTAACAATAATCTCATCAATGTATTATGTTTCAGGTATAAACACTTCCTTAAGGTTGTGCCGTTTTTCGACCGACTGATCTCTAGTTTGTATTTCTGATATAACTCATTAATCCTTCTTGTTATATGTACTGAGTGTGAGCCTGCTGATGGCATATGAAGAACAAAAGTTGGAGGTCACAACTTGGTAATGCTTTCAGGATTTTCATGATCCTATCCTTTTCTACCTTCATTCTGTACCACTAGTCTCTAATCTCCTCAATCCTTTTCTTGTGCAGCTTGTAGATATGGGGCATGGGTTTTGAGTTACTGAGAAAGACACGATATTTTGCCGGTGCCGACATTGGTTTCAATCTCAGAATATCACCTTTATTTTGAAGGTAATGGAGTGTATGGCTCTTGAAATATCGATTCCATGTTCATTTCTGGTAAAGGATCACTTATTACATCTGGAATTCCTTTGACAGCTTCTCGTGCGCGCACACGCTCTCTCTCACACACACACATACACACACGTGCACACACACACGCACGCATGCACACATACACACGCACACATACACATACGCGTGCACACACTCTTTCTCTCTCTCACACACACACACACACACACCAACACACACATACACACACGCGCGCATGCACATTTCGCACACGGACACACACACACACACACGCACATACACACACGCGTGCGCACACACTCTCTCTCTCACTCACACACACACGCGTGCGCACTGTCTCTCTCACTCACGCACACAAACAGACACACACACACGCACACACATACATACACATGCACATGCACAAACAAACACACACACACACACGTGCGTACACACTCTCTCTCTCTCTCTCACACACGCACACACACGTGCGCACATACTTACTCACACGCACACACACACTCACACACGCGTGCGCGCACGCGCTTGCTCACGCACACACACACGTGTACACACACACACGTACACACACACACTCACACACTCACACATACACACACACACACGAACACGCATGCGCACAGGCACACACATACGCAAGCACTCACGCATGCGCATACATAAACACACGCACTCGCGCACACGCACACGCACACAAACGCGCGTGCACACACACACACGCGCGCACATACACAACCACACCCGCGTCCACACACTCTCTGTCTCACACATACACACACACATACACAAACATACATGCATGTGCACACACACGCTTGTGCACATACATACATACACACACACACACACACACACACACGCGTGCACACACTCTCTCTCACACACACACAAACACGTGCGCGCACGCAACCACACCCGCGTGTGTGCGTGCTTGCCTGTGCACGCAACCACACACATATGCACACACGCCCGCACGCATGCTCACACACACACACACCCACGAACAATCACACGCGCGTGCAAACTTTTGTGTGTGTGTGTGTGTGTGTGTGTGTGAGAGAGAGAGAGAGAGAGAGAGAGAGAGAGACACCCACCCACGAACAATCACACGCGCGTGCACATACACACGTGTGCATGCACACACACACAGACACACACGCGCGCACAAACACAAACACGCGTGCGCACACTCTTTCTCTCTCACACAAACACGCGCGCGCGCGCACACGTGCGCGCGCTCACGCGCACACACACACACACACACACACACACGTTTGCACACGTGCACACACCCACACACACACGCGTCCTCACACTCTTTCACATATACACACACAAACACACACACGTGCGCGCACACACGCACACACACACACACACACACAAGCGCGTGCACATACACACGTGTGCGCATATTCACACACACACAAACACACACACGCAAGCACGTGCACACAAACACGCACGTGCGTGCAAATATACACACGCGTGCGCACATACCCACTTATATACACACAAGCGCGCACACACCGACACACACAGACACATGCCGGCAAGCAGGCACGCAGGCACCCACGCACACACACACAGCTGCGCAAACACAAACGCACGCGCACACACACAGAGACACACACACACCTGCGCAGACACACAAACACACACGTGTGCGTGCAACACAGACAGACACACAAACACACGCGTGCAAACACACTCAAACACGCGCGTACACAGATACACACATGTGCGGGCATGCACACGTACACACGGCGCGCGTGCGCACACACACACGGACACGCACGTGCTCGTTGCTGCTCACCCAAACACACACACGCGTGCGCGCACACACACACACACGTGCCCATACACACGCACACACCTGCGCAGACACACACACAAGCACACACTCACGCAAGCCGCACGCACGCCAGCACTCACATACGCTCTCATACACCTGCGCGCACACACACACACGCACACACAAACACCCAGGCGCGCAGGCAAGCGCGCACACACACACACACACACACACATACAAGCACGCGCGTGCATGCAAACATACACATGCATGCGCACACACACAAACAAACACACGCGCGCGTACAAACAGACGCACACACACACACACACACATGCGCAGACATAAACACACACACGCGTGCGCGCACACGCACACACACACACACACAAACACACGCAGACACGCAGATACGCACACCCACACACACAAACACACGTGCGCGCACATACAGACACACACACACACACACACACACACTCGACGCACGTACGCTCACACACACTCACCTGCGCAGACACAAACACACACATATACACACTCACGCACGCCGCATGGGCACACACATACACACACGCACATACGCTCACACACACATGTGCACACACACACACGCACACACACGCACAAACACGCGCACACACACACACAGACACGCACACAGACACAAACAAACGCGTGCCTGCAAACATACACACGCGTACGCACATACACACACATACACACACACGCACACACACACACACACACGCACACACACACACAAACACACACAAAACACATACGCGTGGGTGCGTGCGCACACATACCCAGACACGGGTGCGCGCGCACGCACACACACACACGCAGACACGCAGACACACACACCCACACACACAAACACACGAGCACACACACAGACACACACACACACGGCGCGCGTACGCACACATTCAGTCACCTGCGCAGACACACACACATACATACGCACGCATGCTCACACGCTCACACACACATAAGCGTGTGCGCGTGTGCGTGTGCACACACACACACACACGCACACGCACAAACACGCACGCACATACACACACGCACTCACGCACGCACGCAAGCACGGACGCACATACCCACACACACATGCGCGTGCACTTACACACACACACACACAAACATGCAGGCACGCAGGCACGCGCACACACAAACACACACACACAACTGCGCAGACACACACACACACATACGCGTGCCCGCACACATAGACACACACACACACACACACAAACACACGCGCGCGCACAGATACAAACAGACACACACACAAACAAACAGACACATACGCGTGCACATACACTTAGACACACACACACACACACACACAAAGAAATGCACGCGTGCACTCACTCACACACACACACACACAAAGAAATGCACGCGTGCACTCACACATACACACACATACACACACACACACACACACACACACACACACACACAGACATAAACACGCGCACAACCACAAACACCCGCGCGCGTGCGCACAAACACCTACATGTGTGCGCACACACACACACATACACACACGCACTCACGCACACACGCACCCCCCCCCCCCCCACACGCACATACACACACGCACGCATGCACGCACTCACACACACACGCACAAACATATGCGTGCGCGCGTGCGCTCCCATTCACATAAACGTGTGCGCACACGCACACACACACACACACACACGTCCACGCGCACGCACCCACACACACACGCACAAACACAAACACGCTTGCACACACTCTCTCTCACACACACACATTTGCACACGTGCATACATGCACACACACACACGTGCTCACACTCTCTCACATACACACATACACACACACACAAACACACACATGTGTGCGCACGCGCAAACACACATACGTGCGTGCACACACACGCACACACACACACACACGTGCGTGCACACACGCGCACACACACACACACACACGCGCGTGCGCACACTCACACACACATACACCCAAGCGCGTGTGTGCAAACATACACACGTGTGTGAACAAACACACACATACACACACACGCACGCACTCACGTACACACGCAAACACACACGCAGACACACACAAAAAGATACACATAAAAATGCGTGCGCGCATACACCCACACACACGTGCGCACACACACTCACACACGCAGGCACGCACGCACCTACACTCACACACACACACACACACCTGCGTAAATACACATACAAACACACGCGTGCGCACACACAAACACACACACACACACACACACACCTGCGCAGACAAACACACACACGCGTGCGCGCAACACAGATTCACACAAACAAACTCATGCACGCACACACACACAAACACATGGACGCGCATAAACTGGCACACGCCTGTACACAGACACACACACACACATACACGCCGCGCGTGCTCACCCACAAACACATGCGCGCGCGCTCGTGCTTCCTCACACAAACAAACACGTGCGCACACACACACACACATGCGTAGACACACATACACACGCACGCTCACACACACGCGCGCGTGCACTCTCACACAAACACGAACCTGCGCGCGTTTTTGCATGCTCGCTCACACGCACGCACACACAAACACACAGGCACGCAGGCACGCACTCATGCACACACACACACATGCGCAGACACACACACACACACACACACGCACGCACACACGAACACACAAACACACACACGTACACAGAAACACACGCACACACACACACACATGCACACACGCACTCGCGTGCACACACAGGCACACACACGCGCACACACACACACACACACACATAAACACACGCGCGCGTGCGCACACTCTCTCTCACACAAACACACACACACACACAAACACGTGCGTGCACACATACGCACACACACACACGAACACGAGCGCGCACGTGCACTCATACGCGCACACGCACACGCTCACGGATGCACACACACGCGCACACACAAAAGCATACACAAACGCGCGTGCACACACATACACACACATACATACACAAACACACACACTCACACGCACACACACACAAACACGCCCATGCGCACACAAAGACACACACGCGGGTGTGTGTGTTCGTGCGAGTTCACGCGCGCTTGTGTTTGTGTGTCTATGTGTGTGTCTTTGTGTGTGTGTCTAAGCGTGCGCGCACGCGTTTGTGTGTGTGTGTGTGTGTGTGCGTATGTGTGTGCGCGCACGCGAGTGTGTGTGCGTAAGTGTGTGCGAGCACGTGTGTGTGTGTGTGTGCGTATGTGTGTGCACGCACGCGAGTGTGTGTTTGTGCGCACGCAAGTGTGGGTGTGCGTCCGCGAATGCTTGTGTGTGTGTGTGTGTGTGTGTGTTTGCGTGTGCACACGTGTGTGTGTGTGTGCATGCACACACACGCACATACACACACACAGACACAAACACACGCATACACACATGCACACATACACACACAGACGCAGACACACTCACACACATACACACACGCACACACATGCACACATACACACACAGACGCAGACGCAAACACAAACACACGCACACTCTCTCACACACATACACACACAAACACACACACATGTACACGCGCATACATATGCACACACACACGTGCGCGCACACATACATTAACACACACAAAAAATAACATACGCGCGCGTGTGGGTACACACACACACGCGTTCGCGCACATACACACACACGCACACGCACGCACCCTCACACACACACGCACACACAAATGCGCGTGCACACTTACACACACGTACACACACACACACGCACACGCACAAACACATACACACGCGCGTGCGCTTGCACACACTCTGTCACACACACTCACACACGCACGCACGCACACACAAACACGTACGCGCGCACACACACATACGCGTTTGCGCACTTACACACAAATGCATGCGCACGCACCCATACACACACATGCACGCACGCACGCACACACGCACACGCATACACTCACAGGCACATACACGCGCGCATGGAGACACACAGACTCACACGCGCGCACACGCAGAGACACAGACACACGCGTGCACGCACGAACACACACACACGCGTGCGCATGCAAACACATACGCACCCACACACACACACGCACGCACGCATGCATGCACTAACGCACGCCACTCGCACATACAAGCACGCGCACGCACACACACGCACACACACACACACACACGTGCACACACAAACACACACTCATACACACACACACGCGCACACACACGCACACGCGTACGCGCACGCGTAAGCACACGCGCGCACACACACACGTGCACACACAAACACACACTCATACACACACACACACACTCATATACACAAACACACACTCATACACACACACGTGCACACACACACACAAACACACACGTGCACACACAAACACACACTCATACACACACACACGTGCATACAAACACATACTCATACACACACACACACATACACACACGCACGCACGCACACACGCATGCACACACGCACTCGCTTGCATATAAACACGCGCGTGCACACACAGACACACACACACACATACACACAAATACACACATACATACACACACACACACACAAATGTGCGCGCACACACACACACACACTCACACACGTACGTGCACACATACACACACACACACAAAAAAAAAAACACGCACGCGCGTGCACACACACACACACACACACGCACAGACACACACACACACATACACAAACGCGCGTGCACACACACAAAACACACGCGCGCGCGTGCAAACAAAAACACGTGTGTGCACACACGCACTCATGCGTGCACGCATGCGGAGACGCACATACACACATACACAAACACGCGTGTGCGTACACACACAGAGGCACGCAAGGACGCACGCACGCGCGTACACACACACCCTTAGACACACGCACACACACATACGGGTGCACGCACACTTAGACACACACACACAAACACACGCGCGCATACACAGACAGACAGACACACACAAACAGAGATACGCGTGCACGTACGCACGCACACACGCGCACACACACACGTGCACGCACGTACGCATGCACCAACGCACGCCGCTCACACACACACACACACACACACATACACACGTAAGCACGCACGCGCACACATAGACAAATATACACACAAGCGCGCGCGTGTGCGCTCACACCCGTACACACGTGCGCACACAGGCACACACACACACAGCCACGCACGCACCTGCGCGCATACAACCACACATGCGCACACACATTCACACACGCAGGCACGCACGCACCCACACTCACACACATGCACACACACCTGCGCAGATACGCATACAAACACACACACTCGCACACACATTCGCACACTTAGACACACACACACACAAACACACGCGCGCATACACAGACAGACAGACACACACAAACAGAGATACGCGTGCACGTACGCACGCACACACGCGCACACACACACGTGCACGCACGTACGCATGCACCAACGCACGCCGCTCACACACACACACACACACACATACACACGCAAGCACGCACGCACACACATAGACACATATACACACAAGCGCGCGCGTGTGCGCTCACACCCGTACACACGTGCGCACACAGGCACACACACACACAAGCACGCACGCACCTGCGCGCACACAACCACACATGCGCACACACATTCACACACGCAGGCACGCACGCACCCACACTCACACACATGCACACACACCTGCGCAGATACGCATACAAACACACGCGTGCGCACACACACACACATGCGCAAACAAACACACACACGCGTGCGCGTAACACAGATTCAGACACACAAACTCACGCGCACACACACACACAAACACACGCGCGCACACACACACAAACACACGCGCGCGCACACACACACAGGCACACACACACACACGTGCGTGCGCACACACACACACACACATACACGCCGCTCGTGCTCACACACACACACATGCACGCACGCTCGTGCGTCCTGACACAAACAAACACGTGCACACACTCTCACACAAACACGCGAGCGCGCGTTTTTACGTGCTCACTCACATGCACGCACATGTGCGCATACACACACACAAACACACAGGCACGCAGGCACGCACCCACGCGCACACACATACACACACACACCCACTCTTGCGCAGACACATACACACACATACGCAGGCACACACGAACACACAAACACACACACGTACACACAAACACATGCACACACGCACTCGCCTACACACACAGACACACACATGCACACACACACACACACACACACACACACATAAACACACGCGCGCGTGTGCACACTCTCTCTCACACAAACACACACACACACAAACACGTGCGTGCACACATACATACACACACACGAAAACAAGTGCGCGCGTGCGCTCACATGCGCACACACACACGCACGCACACACACACGCACACACAAATGCATACACAAACGTGCGTGCACACACATACCCACGCGCACACACACACACACAAACACACACACTCACACGCACACACACACAAACACACACACTCACACACACACACAAACACGCCCATGCGCATACATAGACACACACGCGGGTGTGTGCATGTTCGTGCGAGTTCACGCGCGCTTGTGTGTGTATGTGTCTATGTGTGTGCGCGCACATTTGTCTTTTTGTGTGTGTGTCTAAGCATGCGCGCACGCGTTTGTGTGTGTATGCGTATGTGCGTGCGCGCACGCGAGTGTGTGTGTGTGTGTGTGCGAGCACATGTGTGTGTGTGCGTATGTGTGTGCGCGCACGCGAGTGTGTGTTTGTGCGCACACGAGTGTGTGTGTGCGTCCGCGAACACGCGCACGGGCGCGCGTGTGTGCGTGTGCGTGTGTGTGTGTGTTTGTGTGTGCACACATGTGTGTGTGTGTGTGTTTGTGTGTGCACACATGTGTGTGTGTGCGCGCACACACACACGCGCGCACACACACACACACACACAAACACACGCACACACACATGCACACATACACACACACAGACGCAGACACACAAACACACGTGCATACACACATACGCACACTCTCTCACACACATACACACACACACAGACACACACACACGTACACGCGCATACATATGCACACACACACACACGTGCACGCACAGATACATTAACACAAAAAAAACATACACGCACGCGTGGGTACACACACACGCGCGTTCGCGCACATACACACGCACACACGCACACGCACGCACCCTCACACACACACGCACACACAAATGCGTGTGCACACTCACACACACGTACCCACACACATACGCACAGACACATACACACGCGCGTGCGCTCGAACACACTCTATCACACACACTCACACACGCACACACACACAAACACGTACGCGCGCACACGTACAAACGCGTTTGCGCACTTACACACAAACGCATGCGCACGCACCCACACACACACATGCACGCACGCACGCATACACGCACACGCATACACTCACAGGCACATACACGCGCGCATGGAGACACACAGACTCACACGCGCGCACACGCAGAGACACAGACACACGCGTGCGCGCACGAACACACACACACACGCGTGCGCATGCAAACACATACGCACCCACACACACACACGCACGCACGCATGCATGCACTAACGCACGCCACTCGCACATACAAGCACGCGCACGCACACACACGCACACACACACACGTGCACACACAAACACACACTCATACACACACACACACGCGCACACACACGCACACGCGTACGCACACGCGTACGCACACGCGTACGCACACGCGCGCACACACACGCACACGCGTACGCACACGCGCGCACACACACACGTGCACACACAAACACACACTCATACACACACACACACTCATATACACAAACACACACTCATACACACACACACACGTGCACACACACACACAAACACACACGTGCACACACTCATACACACACACACGTGCACACAAACACATACTCATACACACACACACACATACACACACGCACGCACGCACACACGCATGCACACACGCACTCGCTTGCATATAAACACGCGCGTGCACACACAGACACACACACACACACATACACACAAATACACACATACATACACACACACACACACATACGTGCGCGCACACACACACACACACACACACACTCACACACGTACGTGCACACACACACACACACACACAAAAACACGCACGCGCGTGCACACACACACACACACACGCGTGTGCGCACAGACACACACGCACAGACACACACACACACATACACAAACGCGCGTGCACACACACAAAAACATGCGCGTGCGTGCAAACAAAAACACGTGTGCGCACACACGCACTCATGCGGAGACGCACATACACACATACACAAACACGCGTGTGCATACACACACACAGGCACGCAAGGACGCACGCACGCGCGTACACACACACCCTTAGACACACGCACACACACATACGGGTGCACGCACACTTAGACACACACACACAAACACACGCGCGCATACACAGACAGACAGACACACACAAACAGAGATACGCGTGCACGTACGCACGCACACACGCGCACACACACACGTGCACGCACGTACGCATGCACCAACGCACGCCGCTCACACACACACACACACACACACACATACACACGTAAGCACGCACGCGCACACATAGACAAATATACACACAAGCGCGCGCGTGTGCGCTCACACCCGTACACACGTGCGCACACAGGCACACACACACACAGCCACGCACGCACCTGCGCGCATACAACCACACATGCGCACACACATTCACACACGCAGGCACGCACGCACCCACACTCACACACATGCACACACACCTGCGCAGATACGCATACAAACACACGCGTGCGCACACACACACACACACATGCGCAGACAAACACACACACACGTGCGCGTAACACAGATTCAGACACACAAACTCACGCGCGCACACACACACAAACACACGCGCGCACACGCACACAAACACACGCGCGCGCACACACACACACACGTGCGCGCACACACACACACACACACACATACACGCCGCTCGTGCTCACACACACACACATGCGCGCACGCTCGTGCGTCCTGACACAAACAAACACGTGCACACACTCTCACACAAACACGCGAGCGCGCGTTTTTGCGTGCTCACTCACATGCACGCACATGTGCGCATACACACACACACACAAACACACAGGCACGCAGGCACGCACCCACGCGCACACACATACACACACACCCACTCTTGCGCAGACACATACACACACATACGCAGGCACACACGAACACACAAACACACACACGTACACACAAACACATGCACACACGCACTCGCCTACACACACAGACACACACATGCACACACACACACACACACACACATAAACACACGCGCGCGTGTGCACACTCTCTCACACAAACACACACACGCACACACACACACAAACACGTGCATGCACACATACATACACACACATGAAAACGAGTGCGCGCGTGCGCTCACATGCGCACACGCACACGCACGCACACACACACGCACACACAAATGCATACACAAACGTGCGTGCACACACATACCCACGCGCACACACACACACAAACACACACACTCACACGCACACACACACAAACACACACACTCACACGCACACACACACAAACACGCCCATGCGCATACATAGACACACACGCGGGTGTGTGCATGTTCGTGCGAGTTCACGCGCGCTTGTGTGTGTGTGTGTGTCTATGTGTGTGCGCGCACGTTTGTCTTTTTGTGTGTGTGTCTAAGCATGCGCGCACGCGTTTGTGTGTGTATGCGTATGTGCGTGCGCGCACGCGAGTGTGTGTGTGTGTGTGCGAGCACATGTGTGTGTGTGCGTATGTGTGTGCGCGCACGCGAGTGTGTGTTTGTGCGTACACGAGTGTGTGTGTGTGCGTCCGTGAACACGCGCACGGGCGCGCGTGTGTGCGTGTGCGTGTGTGTGTGTTTGTGTGTGCACACATGTGTGTGTGTGTGCACACACACAAACACACACACACACACACACACAAACACACGCACACACACATGCACACATACACACACACAGACGCAGAAACACAAACACACGTGCATACACACATACGCACACTCTCTCACACACATACACACACACACACACAGACACACACACACACGTACACGCGCATACATATGCACACACACACACACGTGCACGCACACATACATTAACACAAAAAAAACATACACGCACGCGTGGGTACACACACACGCGCGTTCGCGCACATACACACACACGCACACGCACGTACCCTCACACACACGCACACACAAATGCGTGTGCACACTCACACACACGTACCCACACACATACGCACAGACACATACACACGCGCGTGCGCTCGAACACACTCTATCACACACACTCACACACGCACACACACACAAACACGTACGCGCGCACACGTACAAACGCGTTTGCGCACTTACACACAAACGCATGCGCACGCACCCACACACACACATGCACGCACGCGCGCACACGCATACGCTCACAGGCACATACACGCACGCATGGAGACACACAGACTCACACGCGCGCACATGCAGAGACGCAGACACACGTGTGCGCGCATGAAAACGCACACACGCGTGCGCATGCAAACACATACACACCCGCACACACACACGCACGCACGCATGCATGCATTTATGCACGCCACTCGCACACACAAGCACGCGCAGGCACACACACGCACACACACGCACACACACACACACACATACACACACGCATGCACACACAAACACACACTCATATACACACACGCGCACACACACACACACGTGTACGCACACGCACGCACACACCCACGTGCACACACAAACACACACTCATACACACACACACACATACACACTCATATACACAAACACACACTCATACACACACACACACACGTGCACACACACACACACAAACACACACATGCACACACAAACACACACTCATACACACACACATATGTGCACGCACAAACACACACTCATATACACACACACACACACGCACACATACACACACGCACGCACGCACACACGCAGGCACACACGCACTCGCTTACATATAAACACGCGCGTGCACACACAGACACACACACGCACACACACACAAATACACACAAACATGCACACACACACACATACGTACGCGCACACACACACGCACACGCACACACTTACGTGCACACATACACACACACACACACACCCGCGCGTGCGCGCACATACACACACACACACACACACATACACAAACGCGCGTGCACACAAACACAAACACGCGCGTGCGCGCAAACAAATACACGCGTGCGCGCACACACACTCACACGCACTCACGCACGCACGCATGCGCGGACGCACATACACACATACACAAACACGCGTGCGCGTTCACACACACAGGCACGCAAGGACGCACGCACGCGCGCACACACACACACCATTGCATAGACACACACACACACACACACATACGGGTGCACGCACACTTAGACACACACACACAAACAGACGCGCACATACACAGACAGACAGACATACACAAACAGAGATACGCGTGCACGTACGCACGCACACACGCGCGCACACACACGCGCACACACGTACGCATGCACCAACGCACGCCGCTAACACACACACACACACACACACACGCACGCACGCAAGCACCCAGACACACATACACACGAGTGCGCGCGTGTGCGCTCACACCCGCACACACGTGCGCACACAGACACACACACACACACAGGCACGCACGCACCTGCGCACACACAACCACACATGCGCACACACACTCACACACGCACGCACGCACACACCCACACTCACACACACGCACACAGACATGCGCAGATACGGATACAAACACACGCGTGCGTACACACAAACACATACACACCTGCGCAGACAAACACACACACGCGTGCGCGCAACACAGATTCACACACATAAACTCACACGCGCACACACACACAAACACACGCGCGCGCATAAACTTACACACGCCCGTACACAGACACACACACACACGTGCCCCCCCACACACACGCACAGACACACGTTCACGCACATACACACACACGCACACGCACGCACGCCCATACACACGCACACACACAAATGCGCGTGCACACTCACACACACGTACCCACACACACACGCACAGACACACACACACGCGAGTGCGCTCGCGCACACTCTGTCACACACACTTACACACACACACACACACACACACAAACACGTACGTGCACACACACACAAATGCATTCGCGCACTTACACATAAACGCATGCGCACGCACCCACACACACACATGCACGCACGCACGCACACACGCACACACATACACTCACAGGCACATACACGCGCGCATGGAGACACACAGACTCACACGCGCGCACACACTGGAACACAGACACACGTGTGCGCGCACAAACACACACACACGCGTGCGCATGCAAACACACACGCACATGCACACACACGCACGCACGCATACATACACTCGAGCACGCCACTCACACACACAAGCACGTGCATGCACACACACACACACACGCACACACATGTGCACACACAAACACACACTCATATATACACACGCGCGC
>OZ012739.1:404120656-404148156 GCA_963859935.3 Lathyrus sativus | reverse complement strand
CGCATACACACACACGGGAACACACACACACACGCACACATGCGCGCACACATACGCACACACACACGAACATGCGGTCGCACGTGCGCTCACACATCCACACGCATCCGTGCACATACACACACACACACGCACGCACATACACGCACACACACACACACACAGACTCACGCATGCATGAATGCACACACACACATACACAAACAAACACACGTGCGTGTGTGCACAGACACATATACACGTGTGCGCTCCCACACATAACACATACACACGCGTGCGCACACACACACACACACTCTCTCTCTCTCTCTCTCTCACACACACACACACACACGTGCTTGCACACACACAAAAACGCGCGCGTGCGCGTATAGGTACACACGCGTGCACAAACACAAATACACATACACACACGCACTCACGTACGCACGCACCCACACACACACACACGTATACACACATAGACACAAACAAACACAAGCGTGCGCGCGTGCGCCCCCTCAGACACCCAAGCGTGCGTGCACACACATACATACACAGACACACACGTGTGCGCACACTCTCTCTCTCTCTTTCTCTCTCACACACACACACACACGTGCGCGCACACGCACTCATACGTTTGCACACGTGCATACATGCACACACATACGTGCTAACACTCTCTCACATACACACACACACACACACGTGCTAACACTCTCTCACATACACACACACACAAACACACACATACAAACACAAACACGTGCGCGCGTACACATACACACACGTGCGCGTACACATGCACAAACACACACACAAGCGCGTGCACACACACACATACACAAACACACGCGTGTGCACACACAAGCTCTCGCACGCACACACACACAAACACACGCGTGTGCACATACACACACAGACACACACACACATACGCAAGCACACACACACACACACACACTCTCTCTCTCTCTCTCACACACACACACACACACACACACACGCATGAACGCACACACACACAGAAACACACCCACACACACGCGTGCGTGCACAGACACATACATGTGTATGCTCCCACACACAACACATACAAACGCGTGCGCACACACTCTCTCTCTCACACACACACACACACACGCAAGTGCTCGCACGCACACACACTCACACGTGCACGTGCGCGTAAAGATACACACGCGTGCATAAACACAAACACACACACACACACGCACTCACGTACGCACGCACCCACCCACACACACGTACACACACACACACACATACAAACACATGCGTGCGCGCGCACACATACATACACAGACACACACGAGCGCGCAAACACACACATGTGTGCATCCACTCTCTCTCTCTCTCTCTCTCTATCTCTATCTCTCTCACACACACACACGTACGCGCACGCACACACATATGTTTGCACACGTGCACACATGCACACACACACACACGTGCTAACACTCTCTCACATACACACACACACGCACACACACAAACACACACACGCACACGTGCACGCATACACACACACACACGTGCGCGTACACACGCACGCACACACACACACACATACACACGCGTGCGCACACTCACACACACACATGCAAGCACGTGCGCACATACACACACACACAAACACGCGCGTGCATGCAGTCATACACACGCATACGCGCACACACACACATACACACGCGTGCACACACACACACAAACACACAGACACACATACACACGCGCACGCGCGTTTGCGCTCACACCCGCACACACACACGCAGGCAAGCAGGCACGCACACACACACACACACACACAAATCTGCGCAGACACACACACAAACACACACGCGCACACACACAGACACACAGCTGCGCAGATACACATACACACACGCGCGTGCGCGCAACACGGAGACACACACACACACAAATACACACGCGCACACACATACAAACGCACGCGCATACACAGTGATACACACACACACACACGTGCGCGCATGCGCACACAACAACACGGCGCGTATGCGCATGCTCACATACACGCGCGCATGCGCTCGTGCACGCTCACACAAACGCACACACGCGTGCGTGCACACACACACACACACACCTACGCACACACACACACACACGCATACACACACGTACGCCGCATGCACACACGCGCACGCACGCACGGACGCTCACACACACACACATGCAGGCACAACGCAGGCGCCCACACGTACACACACACACCTGCGCAGACACATACACACAAACACGTGTGTGCGCGCACACTTAGACACACCCACAAACACACACGCGCGCACACATAGATGCATACATACACACACACACCGACACACGCATGCGCGCACGTAAACACCCACGTGCGCGCGTGCGCGCATACTCACTTACACGCACACGCGCACGCACGCACGCACACATGCACTAACGCGTGCTGCTCGCGTGCACACACCCACACACACGCGTGCACACACACACACACATGCGCGCACACGTGCGCACACACACACACACACACACAAGAATACGCGCGCGCGCGTGTGCATGCACCCACACACACACGTTCGCGCACATACAACTACGCACGCGCACACACACACACACATACACACACACACACACACACACAAACGCGCGTGCACACACACACACAAACACACACTAACACGCACATACACACTCACGCGCGCGCGTGCGTTCACACTCTCTCTCACACACACACAAACACATGTGCGCGCGTGCGAACACACACACACACACACGCACACACACGCACGCAAGCATACACACACGCACGTGCATACACACACACACACGCGCACACACACACACACACACACTCACATGCACACATACACAAACACGTCTGTGCGCACACACACTAACACACACACACACATGCGCGCGCGTGCTCTCACACACACACACACGTGCGTGCACAAACACTCGTGTGTGCACATACACACATGGACACACACACACACGTAAGCACACACACACTTTCTCTCTCTCTCTCACACACATACACACAAACACACTCCCACACACATGCACACATAGGGACGCACGCATGCACGCATGAATGCGCGCACACACACATAAACGCAGATACGCCCGTGCTTGCACACACAGGCCCACGCGCGCGCACACACAAACGCACACGCGGGCGTTCACACACACACACTCACGTACGCACACACAAACACACAAGCACGCCCGTGCGCACGTACGCGCACACACATGCACGCATGCACGCAAGCACGCACGCACACACACACGTACGAATGCACACGCACACGCGTGACCGCACACACACACAGACACACATGAGCGTGCAAACACATACACACGTGTGCGCATTCTATCTCTCTCTCTCTCTCACACACACACACACACACACACACACACGTGCGCACATGCGCACACACGTTTGTACACGTGCACACATGCACACACACACACACACGCATGCTCACACTCTCTCACATACACACACACGCGCCGTGCTCACACTCTCTCACATACACACACACAAACAAACACACACACGTGCACACACACACACACAAGCGCGTGCACACACACACACATACACACGCGTGCGCACACTCACACACACACGCACACATGCAAGCACGTGCGCACATACACACACACACAAACACACAAACACCCGCGAGCGTGCAAATATACACACGCGTGCGCACACACACACATACACACGCACGCGCGCATGCACACACACACAGACACGTATGCACACGCGCGCGTGTGCGCTCCCACCCGCACACACGTACGCACACACGCACACACACACACACAGACATGCAGGCACGCATGCACCCACAGGCACACACACACACACGCACCTGCGCAGACACACACAAATACACGCGCGCACACACGGGCACACACACACACACACCTGCCCAGATACACACATACGCGTGCGCACAAGACAGACACACACACACAAACACAAACGCACACACACACACACAAATACGCGCACACACACGTGTGTACACAGTGATACACACACACACATACACACGTGCACGCACGCACACGCACAACCACGGCGCGCGTGCGCGCACCCACACACACTCGCACATGCGCTCGTGCGCGCTCACACAAACACACACAGGCGTGCGTTGTAACACCCCCTTTCTATACCCCCAAAATAAACAATTAAATCATTTAGGCACAAGCTCAAAAATTTCATCAAAGTACATTTGCAACGTGGCGTAAAAGGGAAATATCACATTATCAGAAAAATTCCAACACACACAACACCTGCTCAAACGGATATGCAACAACAGGGTAGCACCCACAAGAAATATTTAGAACAAGGCGGAAATATCCAAATATTCCATAATTCTCCAAGATATATGTTCACATATACAAATATTCATTCATCATGTTTACAAAACATATCATCAGCAGATACATACACAGATGTATCACAAAAAAAAAATCAAAATAATTCCTATCTACCCGGTGCTACATATCAGAACCGACCGACCAAAAAGGGAAGAAGCCACGCTTCACAAAAATACCTCCAGCAATCTAATCTGCAATGCCTCATAGAGCATTAAAAGAAACCACAGAAGGGTGAGAAACGATATCATAAAAACAATGCATATAAACATATATATACATAATATCCAATATACGTCTTTCGCATTCTCACCTCACCTCGTCATACCGTACATCGCAATGTATTCACATTATCTATTTACAAATAGGACACCATGCATATATAATATGTGTCAACAATGTTTATATCAGTTCATAAATACACAAAACATACATATACATATATTCACACATACATGTGTCTTCAAGCATACCAATCATGCCAATCATCAATAATTCATATAAATATTTACAATTATGTTTATTCACCATACACCATGCAAGATGTCAACATGCAACTCATAGAGACCGACACACGACTCTATGCAGATGCAAATGCGGTACCGACTCATTTCAGCAGGTTCAATTGAAGAACCAAATAACCATCGCTCACACCCCACATGGGCACACGAGGTTCTGCAGATTCTACGCGGAATCAAAATAACCATCGCAACATATGAGGTTCTGCAAATCCACCGAGGGATCAATAATTAACCATCGCTCACACCCCACAAGGGCACACGAAGTTCTACAGATTCACCGAGGAATCAATCGACACAAGAAATGCATACCATGATGCTTCACATGTAACATGACTCATGACACTCTTGAAATGCACGCATGTTTTCAAACATACTCATGCATTCTACACATTCATTGCATATATTCATACAAGCATCATAGATTTTTAATCAAGCTAAACAATGCACATAAGTGCCCAAACAGCCACAAATCATAATCTAGGATTCATGCCATACGGCTACCCACGGTACATCACAAACCAACATATAAGCTATTAAATCAAAGAAGGGTCGACCACAACCGAAACCCCAAGCCACGACAGCACCACGCAACAGGGAAAATTCATCCTGCTACGTTCGCTACACGCTCGCCTAGCGAGCTGCTAGCGAGCGTTCGCTACCTCCTCGCCTAGAGAACTGCTAGCGAGCAAGAACAGAGGCTACAGACCTCGTTCGCTACCCCGTTCGCCATAGCGAACCTCCAACGAGTTCCTCGCTACTCCCTTCGCTGCCAGCGAGGGACATCAGGATCTCACTGTCCCAAGTCTGAGACCGTTCGCTGCACGCTCGCCTAGCGATCTGCTAGCGAGAGTTCGCTGCGTGCTCGCCTAGCGAGCTGCTAGCGAGTCGCCTGTGAACAACAACATTCAGTTCTGCTCCAGCACCTCCAAACTCACCAAAATCACCCGATCAAATCCAAAGTTTGTTCCAGTAGCCTTAGTCTAACATATATCGTCTAACCTACATCATCTAATCACGATTCTAACCGTTAAACAACGATTCCTCTCGATTAAACCAAATTCAACCTAAAATGGAAAGTGTAGAAAAACTACCAACAATCCAAAACAATCCAACAAAATCATACATGATTATACACATTGATAGAATAATAAAGTTTCACACCCTTACCCGATCAATCGAAAGCTTTGGTGATGATTTCTTGAAGTTCTAGGTTTTCCTCTCCTTTTCTCTCCACTTTCTCTTCTCCTCTTTCTTTCTCTTGTTTTTCTTTCTATGTTACTAACTTTTCTCTTTTCCTCTCTTATCTCATAATTCTATTTCTTTCCTCTCAAATTCTTTCCACACACTAATTAATCAATTCTCATAAAAATATCCACTTAGCATAATCACTAATGTCCAAAATACCCTCCAACCTATTTTGCCCAAAACAATATGCACACATAACATATTAAACACATAAATCCTATATTTAAAATAATAATTCAATCAATTAAATTAAAAGGACTCAGAATAAAGGAAATCAGAATCGGGGCGTTACAACTCTCCCCCACTTAGGAATTTCCGTCCTCGAAAATATTACCTGATTCGAACAGCTCAGGATGCGACTTCCGCATCTTACTCTCCAATTCCCAAGTCATATTGCCTTCCGCAGCACCTCCCCATGCTACTTTTACAAGCGAAATATCCTTGCCTCTTAGGTTCTTAACTTTGCGGTCCAAAATCATAACCGGTAAAACCTCAACCGTAAGATTATCTCTTACCTCTACCTCATCCATAGGAATCACATGTGACGGATCTGGAACATGCTTCCAAAGTTGCGAAACATGGAACACATCATGCAAATTCGAAAGATTCGGAGGCAACGCCACACGATAAGCCACCGCACCAACTCGTGCAATAATTTGATACGGACCGATAAAACGAGAAGTCAACTTCTTCGACTTCAAAGCACGACCCAGACCCGTAACCGGTGTAACTCTCAAAAACACATGGTCACCTTCTTGAAATTCAAGATCCTTCCTTCTCTTGTCATGATAACTCTTTTGCCTATTCTGAGAAGCTTTCATCTTCTCCCGAATAAACTTCACCTTCTCCGTCGTTTGTTGTACCATTTTCGGTCCAACTACCAATCTCTCTCCGGTTTCATGCCAACACAAAGGTGTTCGACATCTCCGACCATACAAAGCCTCAAATGGTGCCATACCAATACTTGTATGAAAACTGTTGTTGTAAGTGAACTCAATCAATGCCAAAAAGCTATCCCAAACACCACCTTGCTCGAGCACACAAGCATGCAACAAGTCCTCCAACGATTGAATCGTCCTCTCAGTTTGGCCATCCGTCTGTGGATGATACGCCGAACTCAATCTCATCTTAGAACCTAAAGCCTCTTGCAAACCTTCCCAAAATATCGAAGTAAATCTAGGATCTCTATCCAACACGATACTCTTGGGAACTCCATGCAACTTCACAATCACCCGAATATAAATCTCGGCTAAATTTTCCAAAGGATAACCAATATCAATCGGAATAAAGTGAGCAGATTTAGTAAGCCTATCAACAATCACCAAAATAGCATTGTGACCTCTTTGCGTATTTGGTAAACCCGTAACAAAATCCATTGATATACTATCCCATTTCCATTCCGGAATATCCAACGGTTACATCAAACCGCTAGGCTTCTGATGTTCCACCTTAGACTTCTGGCAAGTCAAACACGAATACACAAACCGAGCTACATCCCTCTTCAATCCGGACCACCAAAAAATTTTCCTCAAATCTTGATACATCTTATTCGCACCCGGATTAATACTCAAATTACTCTGGTGTCCTTCCTCCAATATCATCTTTCTCAAATCCATATCGTCGGGAATACAAATACGACCACGGAATCTCAAGACTCCAAAATTATCAACTTTAAAGTCCTCATTCTCATTCATCATCAAATCCACAAATTTCAAATCCAACTTTTGCTTTTCACGAACGGTAGCAAGAAAATCATTCGTAACATGCAACATTCCAAGTTTCACACTTCTCGGCGTCATTTCACAAACCAAACTCAAATCTCTAAAATTCTCTAAAAGTTCCCATTCTCTCACCATCAATGTAGACATATGCACTAACTTCCGGCTCAAAGCATCGGCCACAACATTTGCCTTACCCGAATGGTAATTCAAACCAAAGTCATAATCCTTCAAAAACTCTAACCACCTCCTTTGCCTCATATTCAATTCCTTTTGTTCAAATAAATAATTCAAACTCTTGTGGTCGCTAAAAACTTCAAATCTCGCACCATAGAGATAATGCCTCCAAATTTTCAAAACAAAGACCACGGCCGCCAATTCCAAATCATGCGTAGGATAATTCTTCTCATGCACTCTCAATTGCCTTGAAGCATAAGCCACAACTTTACCGTCTTGCATCAAAACACCACCCAAACTGGACAAAGAAGCATCACAATAAACCACAAACGATTCCGTCGGATTTGGCAAAATCAAAACCGGCGCCGTTGTCAACCGTCTCTTAAGTTCAACAAAACTCTTCTCACAATTAATGTCCCAAACAAAAGTCTTTCCTTTACAAGTTAACTGAGTCAACGGAAGTGTCAACTTCGAAAATCCCTCAATAAACCTCCGATAATAACCGGCCAAGCCCAAAAAGCTTCGGATCTCCGTAACCGACTTAGGAGCCTCCCATTGTATTACCGCATCAATCTTGGATGGATCAACACAAATACCATTACCAGAAATAACATGCCCAAGAAAACTCACTTCCGATAACCAAAACTCGCACTTGGATAACTTAGCATACAATTCCTTCTCCTTCAAAACTTGCAACACAACTCGCAGATGCTCTTCATGCTCTTCTTGATACTTAGAGTAAATCAAAATGTCGTCAATAAACACAACTACGAAACGATCCAACTGCTCATGAAAGATACGATTCATATATTCCATAAACACACCCGGCGCATTAGAAACTCCGAATGGCATCACAGAAAATTCATAATGACCATACCGTGTCCTAAAAGCCGTCTTTTGAATATCTTCTTCTTTAACACGAATCTGGTGATAACCTGACCTCAAATCAATCTTACTAAAAACACGGGCACCAACCAATTGGTCCATCAAATCATCAATTCTGGGAAGCGGATACTTATTCTTAATAGTCACCTTATTCAACTGCCGATAATCAATACACAACTGCATGCTCCCATCTTTCTTCTTTACCAACAATACCGGCGCACCCCAAGGAGAAACACTCGGCCTAACAAATCTCTTTTCCAATAAATCATTCAATTGTTTCTTCAACTCTACCAACTCCGATGCCGACATACGATACGGTGCCATCGAAATCGGTCTAATACCGGGAACTAGATCAATCGAAAACTCAACTTCCCTTTCCGGCGGTACATCCGTAATGTCCTCCAGAAATACTTCTGGAAAGTCACATACCAATGGAACCAAATCCAATTCAACCTTATTCTCTACCGACAGCGACACAAACAAACAGAACACTTGAGCTTCATCCGCCAAAAGTTTCTTCAACTCTTTAGCGGATAGGAAACTTTCTTCCTCCTCATCTCCCAAAGATGGAAACCTCACCAACTTGTGATAACAATCAATACGAACTCTATTATACTGCAACCAATTCATACCCAAAATCACATCTAGTCCTTCTAATGGCAAACACACCAAGTCCATAATAAAGTCCTTACCATACATGGTCAAGGGACAACTCAAACATATCGAAGACGTAGTTACCAACCCCGAAGCGGGCGTCTCAATAACCATATCACCACCACAAGAAGAAAAACACAAATCCAAACGCTTAGCGCACTCGAAAGAAATAAACGAATGAGTCGCTTCGGTATCAATAATAGCAACTAAAGGCATATTATTAATAAAGCATGTACCTTTAATCAACCGATCCGCATTAGTAGTGTCTGCACCCGCTAATGCAAATACCTTCCCGCTTGACGGAGCTTGCTTTGCCTTAGTACACTTTGCACTAATATGACCAACCTCCCCACAGTTAAAACACTTAATCACATTCCTTCTACATTCAGTTGTAGCATGACCGAGACCACCACAGTTAGCACACTTTTCCCCAGCCTTCTTACACTCAAAAGACTTGTGCCCCACTTCGCCGCACCTATAGCACTTAACGGGACCAGAACTTCCTCCTCCGGATTTCTTGATAAAGTGTTCCCTATGCTTGCCTTTATCAGCAGGCGTCACATAAGGCCCACTCCTTACTGGTTGCTTCCCTCGCTTCTCATTCAAACTCTTATAGTGAGTAGAACGAGCTCTACTATCTTCTTCGAAAATTCTACAGCATTCGGTTAAGTCCGAAAATCTTCGAATCCTCTGATATCCCACAGCTTGCTTGATCTCCGGGCGCAAGCCGTTCTCGTACTTAGTACACTTGGAAAATTCCGCCGTCACTGCATCATAGTGAGGATGGAATTTCACCAACTCCGTAAACTTAGCCGTGTAGTCAACCACGGACACGTTCCCTTGTTTCAATTCTAGAAACTCCATTTCCTTCTTTCCCTTCACACTCTCCGAATAATACTTCCTCAAAAATTCAGTGCGGAACAAATCCCAAGTTATTTCCTCATCATCAACTTCAAGAATTTGTCTTATGCCGACCCACCAGTCATCGGCTTCTTCTCTCAGCATGTGAGATCCAAGTCTCACCTTGTTCCCCTCAGTGCAATTCATAACTCTGAAGATCCTCTCGACCTCCTTCAGCCAAATCTGAGCACCGTCCGGATCAAACCTTCCTTTGAACACCGGCGACTGATTCTTCCTAAACTCATCGTTAGCATTCACATTCGGCGCACCCTGCACCGCTCGAGCCATAGCTTCCAATGCCGCAGCCATCGCGTTGTCATTACGACCAGCCATATTCTGATTATTCCCAAAAATAACAACAAGGTCAAACAATCGTTCAACCAACAAAACAGCGAGACAGATACAACTGACTCAACACTGGCTCTGATACCACTTAATGTAACACCCCCTTTCTATACCCCCAAAATAAACAATTAAATCATTTAGGCACAAGCTCAAAAATTTCATCAAAGTACATTTGCAACGTGGCGTAAAAGGGAAATATCACATTATCAAAAAAATTCCAACACACACAACACCTGCTCAAACGGATATGCAACAACAGGGTAGCACCCACAAGAAATATTTAGAACAAGGCGGAAATATCCAAATATTCCATAATTCTCCAAGACATATGTTCACATATACAAATATTCATTCATCATGTTTACAAAATATATCATCAGCAGATACATACACAGATGTATCACATAAAAAAATATCAAAATAATTCCTATCTACCCGGTGCTACATATCAGAGACGACCGACCAAAAAGGGAAGAAGCCACGCTTCACAAAAATACCTCCAGCAATCTAATCTGCAATGCCTCATAGAGCATTAAAAGAAACCACAGAAGGGTGAGAAACGATATCATAAAAACAATGCATATAAACATATATATACATAATATCCAATATACGTCTTTCGCATTCTCACCGCCACTCACCTCGTCATACCGTACATCGCAATGTATTCATATTATCTATTTACAAATAGGACACCATGCATATACAATATGTGTCAACAATGTTTATATCAGTTCATAAACACACAAAACATACATATACATATATTCACACATACATGTGTCTTCAAGCATACCAATCATGCCAATCATCACTAACTCATATAAACATTTACAATTATGTTTATTCACCATACACCATGCAAGATGTCAACATGCAACTCATAGAGATCGACACACGACTCTATGCAGATGCAAATGCGGTACCGACTCATTTCATCAGGTTCAATTGAAGAACCAAATAACCATCGCTCACACCCCACATGGGCACACGAGGTTCTGCAGATTCTACGCGGAATCAAAATAACCATCGCAACATACAAGGTTCTGCAAATCCACCGAGGGATTAATAATTAACCATCACTCACACCCCACAAGGGCACACGAAGTTCTGCAGATTCACCGAGGAATCAATCGACACAAGAAATGCATACCATGATGCTTCACATGCAACATGACTCATGACACTCTTGAAATGCACACATGTTTGCAAACATACTCATGCATTCTACACATTCATCGCATATATTCATACAAGCATCATAGATTTTTAATCAAGCTAAACAATGCACATAAGTGCCCAAACGGCCACAAATCATAATCTAGGATTCACGCCATACGGCTACCCACGGTACATCACAAACCAGCATATAAGCTATTAAATCAAAGAAGGGTCGATCGCAACCGAAACCCCAAGCCACGACAGCACCACGCAATAGGGAAAATTCATCCTGCTACGTTTGCTACACGCTCGCCTAGCGAGCTGCTAGCGAGCGTTCGCTACCTCCTCGCCTAGCGAACTGCTAGCGAGCAAGAACAGAGGCTACAGACCTTGTTCGCTACCCCGTTCGCCACAGAGAACCTCTAGCGAGTTGCTGTGTGTGTGTGTGTGTGTGAGAGAGAGAGAGAGAGAGAGAGAGTGTGTGAGCACGCGTGCGTGTGTATGTGTGTATGTGTGTGCGTGTGTGTCTGTGTGTGCACGTGCGTGATTTTTTGCACGCAAGTGCGTTTGTGCGTCTGTGTGTGTATGAGTGCGTATGTATTTGCGTGCGTGCGTGTGTGTCTGTGTGCGCACGTGTGTGTGTGTGTGTGGGTGTGCGCGTGTGCGCACGTATGTGTGTGTGCACGCGTGTGTGTCTGTGTATGTATGTATGTATGTATGTGTGTGTGTGTGTGTGTATGTGTTTGTGCGTGTGTGCATGTGTGTGTGTGGGCGTGTGTGTGTGTGTATGTGTGTGCGAGCGGCGTGTGTTAGTGCATGCGTGTGTGTGTGTGTGTGTGTGTGTGTGTGTGTGTGTGTTTATACGTGTGTGTGTGTGTGTGTGTGTGTGCACGCGTGTGTGTGTTTATATGTGTGTGTGTGTGTGTGCACCTGTGTGTGTGCACGTGTGTGTGTGTGTGTGCGAGCGGCGTGCGTTAGAACATGCTTGCATGCGTGCGTGTGTGTGTATGTGTGTGTGCGTGTGCGTGCACACGCATTTTTGTGTGTGGATGTGCGTGCACGTGTGTGTGTATGCACGCACAGATATGTGTGTGTGGAAGCGCACACGCGCAAACATGTGTTTGTGTGTGTGCATTTGTGTGTGTAAGTGTGTGGGTGTGTGCGTGCATGAGTGCATGTGTGTATGTGTGTGTGTGTATGTGAGTGTGTACGCACGCATGTATATGTGTGTGTGGGTGTGCGTGTGTGTGTGTGCACGCGCGTGTGTGTGTATATGCATGTGCGTGTGCGTGCGTGCGAGCGTGCATGTGTGTGTGTATGTGTGTGCACATGCATGTGTGTGTAAATGCCTGCGCACGCGCGTGCTCCCGTGTATGTTTGGGTGTGCATCCACGTGTGTGTGTGTGTGTGTGTGCGTATGTGTGTGTGTGTTTGTGTGTGTGTCTGTGTGAGTTCGCGTGTGCGCGTGCGTGTGTGTCTGCGTGTGTGTGTGTATGTTCGCGCGCGTGTTTGTTTATGTGTGAGAGAGAGTGTTTGCGCACGCGTATGTGTGTGTGTGCGCGTGTGTGTGTGTGTTTAATTGCGTGTGCGTGTGCGTGAGTGCCTGTATGCGTGCGTGTGTGTGGGCACGTGTGTGTGTGCGCGTGTAACTGTGTGTGTTTGCGTGTGCGCGTGAGTGTGTGCCTGCGTGTCTGCTTGCGTGTATGTGTGCATGTGTACGTGCACGTGTGTGTGTGCATGTGTACGCGCACGTGTGTGTGTGTTTGTGCGTGTAACTGTGTGTGTGTGTGCGCACGCGTGTGTGTGTATTCACGCACGCGCTCGTGTGCGTGTGTGTGTGTGCGCATGTGCGTGTCTGTGTATGTGTATGTGTGTGTGTGTACAAGAGAGACAGAAAGTGTGCGTACGCATGTGTATGTGTTTGGGTGCGCGCACGTGTTTGTGTGTGTATGTGTGAGAGAGAGAGAGAGTGTGTGAGCGCACACGTGTGTGTGTGTGTGTGTTTGTGCATGTGCGTGTGTATGTATGTGCGCGCACGTGTGTGTGTGTGTGTGTGTGTGCACGCACGCGCGTTTGCTTGTGTATGTGTACGCGCACGTGTGTGTGTGTGTGTGTATGTGCATGTGTACGCGTGCGCACTGTGTGTGTGTGTGTGTGAGAGAGAGAGAGAGAGAGAGAGTGTGTGTGTGTGTGTGTGTGTGTGAGCACGCGTACGTGTGTACGTGTGTGTGTGCGTGTGTGCGTGTGTGTGCACGCGCGTGTTTTTTTGCACGCGAGTGCGTTTGTGCGTCTGTGTGTGTATAAGTGTGTATGTGTTTGTGTGTGTGCGTGTGTGTGCGCGCACGTGTGTGTGTGTGTGTGCGTGTGTGTGCGCGTGTGCGCACATATGTGTGTGCGCTCGCGTGTGTGTCTGTGTATGTATGTATGCGTATGTGTGTGTGTATGTGTTTGTGTGTGTGTGCATGTGTGTGTGTGCGTGTGTATGTATATGTGTGTGTGAGCGGCGTGTGTTAGTGCATGCGTGCATGCGTGCATGCGTGTGTGTGTGTGTGCGTGTGCGCGTGACACGTTTTTGTGTGTATGTAAGCGCGTGCGTGTGTGTGCGTGTGTGTGTGTATGGAAGCGCACACACGCATACATGTGCTTGTACGCACGTGTGTGCGTGTGTGTGTGTGCGCGCGCGTGCGTGTGTGTGTGTTTATGAGCGCACGCGTGTGTGTGTTTGAGCACACGCATGTGTGTGTGTGTGTGTGTGCATGCACGGGCGCACGTGTGTGTTTGTGTGTGGGTGCGCGCACGTGTGTGTGTGTGTGTGTGTGAGAGAGAGAGAGAGAGAGATTGTGCGCGCACGTGTGTGTGCGCGTGTGTGTGTGTATGTGCACGAGTGTGTGTGCGAGAGAGAGAGAGAGAGAGAGAGAGAGTGTGTGCGCACGCGCAAGTGTGTGTGTGCGCGCACACGCGTGTGTCTGCTTGTGCATGCGCGTTTGTGTTTGTGTGTGTGTGTGTGTGCGTGCGTGTGTGTGTGTGTGTCTGTGTGTGTGTCTGTGTGTGTGTGCGTGCGTGCGTGTGTCTGTGTGTAAGTGTGTGAGTGGGTGTGCGCACGTGTGTGTGTGTGTGCACACGTGCGTGTGTGTGTGCGCAAGTGTGTTTGTGAGTGTGTGAACGCGTGCGCGTGCATTTGCTTGTGTGTGCGTGCGTGTGTGTGTGTGTGTGTGCGTGTGTGTATGTGCGCGCGCGTGTGCGTGCGTGTGTGTGTTTGAGAGAGAGAGAGAGAGAGAGAGAGAGAGAGAGAGAGAGAGAAAGTGTGCACAAGTGTGTGTGTTTTTGTGCGTGTGCGTGTGTGTCTGGGTGAGCGCGCGTGTGTGGGCGCACACGTGTGTGTCTGTGTGTGCGCGCGCTTGTTTGTGTGTGTGTGTATGCGCGTGCACATGTGTTTGTATGTGTGTTCGAGTGTACGCGTACGTGCGTGCGTGTGAGCGCGTGTGTGCACGCACGAGTGTGTGAGTGCGTGTGTACGTGTAACTGTGTGTGTGGGTGCGTGCGTGTGTATGTATGTGTGTGTGTGTTTGCCTGCACGCGCGTGTGTGTGTGCATATGTGTGTGTCTGTGTGTGTGTGTGTATATGCATGTGTGTGTCTGTGTGTGTGTGTGAGAGAGAGAGAGAGAGAGAGAGAGAGAGAAAGTGTGCGCACGCGTGTGTGTTTGTGTGTGTACGCGTGTGAGAGAGAGAGAGAGAAAGTGTGTGTTTGTATGTGTGTGTGTTTGTGGGTACGTGTGTGTGTTTGCGTGTGTGTGTGTGTGTGTTTGTATGTGTGTGTGTTTGGGTGCACGCATGTGTTGGTTTGTTTGTGTGTGTGTGTGTACGTGTGTGTGTGTGGGTGCGTGCGTGCGTGCGTACGTGAGTGCGTGTCTGTATGTGTGTTTGTGTTTGTGCACGAGTGTGTATCTTTACGCGCACGCGCGCGTGCGTGTGTGCGTGCGAGCACGTGTGTGTGTGTGTGTGTGAGAGAGAGAGAGAGAGTGTGTGCGCACGCGTTTGTATGTGTTGTGTTTGGGAGCGCACACGTGTATATGTGTCTGTGCACGCACGCGCGTGTGTGTGTTTGTGTGTGTGCGTACGTCCATGCGTACATGCGTCTATGTGTGTGCGTGTGTGTGTGTGCGCGCACGCGTGTGTGCGTGTGTGTGCTTGCGTGTGTGTGTGTGTGTGTGTGTATGTCTATGTGTGTATGTGCACGCGCGTGTGTCTATGTGTGTATGTGCACACGCGTGTGTTTGTGCGTGTGTGTGTGTGCGCGAGAGCACGCGCGTGCATGTGTTTGTGTGTGTGTGAGAGAGTGTATGCGCACGGACGTGTGTGTGTGTGTGTGTGTGAGTGTGTGCACGCGTGTTTGTGTATGCATTTGTGTGTGTGTGTGTGTGTGCGTGCGTGTGTGTGTGTGTGTATGTACACGGATGCGTGTGTATGTGTGAGCGCACGCGTGACCGCTTGTTCGTGTGTGTATGTGTGTGTGCGTGCAAGTGTGTATGCGTGTGTGCGCGCGCACGTGTGTCTGTGTGTTTGTGGGTGTGTGTGAGAGAGAGAGAGTGCGCACACGCGCGCGCGCGTGTGTGTGTGTGTGTGTGTGCGTGTGTGTGTGTCTGTATGTGCGCGCACGTGATTGTGTGCACGCGAATGCGTGTGTGCGTGTGTGTGTACGTGCGTGCGTGTATGTGTGTCTGCGTGCATGCCTGCGTGTGTGTGTGTATGTGTCTGAGCAAGTACGTGTGTATCTATGTGTGTGCGCATGAGTGCGTGTCTGCGTGTTTGTGTGTGCGTGTGTGTGTGCGCGCACATGTGTGTGTGTGTGCGAGCAAGCGCAAACACGCTTGCGCGCGCATGTTTCTGGTCGTGCGTGCGAGTGTGCATGTGTGTGCGTGTGCGTGTGTGTGTGAGTGTGCATGTGTGTGCGTGTGTGTGTCTGCGTAGGTGCGGGTGTGTATGTGCGCACACGCGTGTGTGCGTTTGTGTGAGCGCGCACGAACGAGTGCGCGCGCGTCTGTTTGTGAGTGAGCATGTGCGCCGTGTGTGTGTTTATGCGCGCACATATGTGTGTCTGTGTGTATTTGTACGCGCGTGTTTAAGTATGCGCGTGTGTGTTTGTGTGTGTGTGTGTGCGCGCGTGTGTGTTTTTGTGTGTGAATCTGTGTTGCGCGCACGCGTGTGTGTGTGCGCAGCTGTTTGTGTGTGTGTGAGCGCGTGTGTTTGTGTGTGTGTGTCTGCGTAGGTGTGTGTGTGTGTGTGTGTGCGCGGGTGCGTGCGTGCCTGCGTGTGTGAGTGTGTGTGCGCACCCGCGTGTTTATGTGTGTGTGTGTGTGTCTGTCTGTCTGTGTGTGCGTGTGTGCGTGCTTGCCTGTGTGTGTTTGTGTTTGTGTGTGCGCACACATGTGTATGTTTGCATGCACGCACGTGTTTGTGTGTGTGTGTGCATGTGTACGCATGTGCTTGCGTGTGTGAGTGTGTGCATGCGTGTGTGTGTGTGTGTGCACGCGCTTGTGTGTGTGTGGGTGGGTGCGCGCATGTGTGTGTGTTTGTGCGTGCACGCACGTGTGTGTGTGTCTGTGTGTGTGCGTGCACGCACGTGTTTGTGTATCGAAGTTTATGTGGGTGCATGTGCGCGCGTGTGTTTATGTGTGTGTGCGTGTCTGCGCGCAGGTGTGTGTGTCTGTGTGTCTGTGCAGGTGTGTGTGTATGTGTGTGTTTGTGCGGGTGTGTGTGCAAGCGCGTTTGTATGTGCGTGTGTGTGTGTATGTGTGTTTGTGAGAGTGTGAGCATGTGTTCACGTGCACGTGTGTATGTGTCTGTGTGCGTGTGTATGCGCGTGTGCGCACGTGTGTGTGAGAGAGAGAGTGTGCGCACGCATGTGTCTTTGTGTGTGCGCGCGCTCGTGTTTGTGTTTGTGTGTGTGCGGGCGCACGTGTGTGTGTGTGTGTGTGTTTGCGTGTGCCCTTGCGTGCGTGTTTGCGTGCGTGTGTGTGTGAAAAAGAGAGTGTGTGCGCACGCGTGTGTGTGTGTGTTTGCCTTCACGCGCGCGTGTGCCTGTGTGTGTGTGTGTGTGTGTGTGTGTGTGTGTGTGTGTGTGTGTATGTGTGTGTGTGAGAGAGAAAAAGTGTGCGCGCTTGTGTGTCTGTGTGTGTACACGTGCGCATGTGTGTGCCTGTGAGAGTATGCGTGTGTGTGTGTGCGTGCGTGCGTGCGTGCCTGCATGTGTGTGTGTGGGTGCGTGCGCATGCGTGCATGTGTGTGTGGGGGTGTGTGCGCATTTGTTTGTGTGCACGCACGTGTTTGTGTGTCTGTGTGTGTGTGTGTGTGAGTGTGTGTGAGAGAGAGTGTGTGAGCGCACACGCGTGTGTGTTTGTGCGCGTGTGTGTGTGTGTGTGTGTGTGTATGTGTGTGCGCGCGTGTGTTTATGTGTATGTCTGTGTGTGTGTGTGTGTGTGCGCGCGTGTGCGTGTGTATGTATGTACGCGCACGCGTGTGTGAGTGTGTGTGCGTGTATGTGTGTGTGTGTGCACGTGTGTGTGTGAGTGTGTGAGTGTGTGTGTGTGCGTGTGTGTGAGTGTGTATGTGTGTGTGCGTGTATGCTTGTGTGTGTGTATGTGTTTGCGTGTGTGCATGTGTGTGTGTGTGTGCACGTGTGTGTGTGAGCGCACACGTGTGTGTGTGTGTGTGTGCACGCGTGTGTGTGTTTATACGTGTGTGTGTGTGTGTGTGTGTATGTGCACGTGTGTGTGTGCGCGCGCGTGTGTGTGTGTGTGTGTGTGCGAGTGGCGTGCGTTAGAGCATGCTTGCGTGTGTGTGTGCGTATGTGAGTGTGCGTGTGCGCGCACGCGCGTTTTTGTGTGTGGATGCGCGTGCACGTGTGTGTGTATGCGCGCACGTATGTGTGTGTGTGGAAATAAGCCTCTACCTGCAAACATCTTACCGAAAACAAGCTATGTTTTGAAGAGATTGATTGTATCATGGAAAGAACAGAATCCTGAACTAGCTCAAGAATTTTCAACTTCTAACACACCAAGAGGTTCTTCGTGTTCTCCTTCAGCAAAAGATATTACAATGATCTCCGCTACTCTACTTAAGAATGGTTTGGCTGAAGCTGCACTTCTTATTTACCAACTAAGGCCAGTTTTCGCTCAGCTTTCAGAACATGAACTTATACCCTCTCTTATCCAAGTGATCCAGAACAAAAATGAGGATATAGATGACTTTCAGTTAGCTATAGACCCTAGAGCTGCCCCCATAGCAATTCTTGAGCAAATTTTAATGGGCGGAGACAAATATAACAGGTCAGTTAATGCCTCCGGTGTTATCTCAGCAAATGGAATTTCAGCCATAGTAAAGTATTTGGACAGAATGGAAGGAAGAAGGTCTATCATTTCCATACTTTTGTGTTGTATGCAAGCTGAAAAAGTTGCAAGAGCTCAATAGAAAATAGAATTGAATTGTCACTTGTCCTTGAATTATTTCATGCTGGAAATGATAGCGTGCGAGGAATCTGTGCGGAATTTCTCTCAGAACTGGTTCGATTAAATAGAAGTGCGTTCAACAACCAGATATTACAGATAATCAAGGATGAAGGAGCATTCGGTACAATACATACATTTCTTGTATATCTTCAAATGGCTCCAATGGAACATCAAATTGTTGTTGCTAGTCTTCTTCTTCAGCTTGATCTTTTGGTTGAGCCGCGAAGGATGAGCATTTACAGAGAAGAAGCTGTAGAGACACTGATAACACCAAGAGGAATTGCGATTCACCACAAAACGTATCAGTTGAAGTCCATTGCAAACACATCAGATACCAAGAAGTTGACTTGAATTTCCTCTGGGCTGTAGACATCCTCTTGGCCCAAAGACCCCTGTTATACACACCTGTCAAATTTCCAAATCCAAGTTAGCAATTCAGTGAGGAATATACCGATCAAAATAGAATATCCAAGCCAAATCTTTGGAACATTGAACCTGGACGATATTGAACAAATTGATTCAAGATATCCCAAGTTGAAATTTTCATTAACAGACATCATTGCAAATCAAACGAAATAGGAATACTTTCCAAATCGAGATCACCCCAAATAGGAAATCCAATCAAATCCTCAAAGCGTTTTAAACCAGATTTCAAGATTGATTCCCATGAAGCCTATATAAAGAGAAGAATGAGAAGAGGAAAAAATACCGAGAGCTACCGACAAAAATTACAACACAAAACCCTATTTTTCAAAATTGTAAGAGATTGAGGGAGAAGAGAGAACTCATCTTCTCCATCGAAGGAGCCATCGCCAGCCGCTGCGGATTCCATCGTCAAAGTTTCCTTTCCGTCGCACAAATCCTCACCGCTACACCAGCCTTCGGTAACCTTCTTCTCCAAATTGGATTTCTTGAATGACTTATGTTTTGATGTTTGTTTTCAGGTACAAAAAATCATCGTGAGAGAGGGATGCGATCGTGAGAAAGAGATGCACCGTCGCGGGGGGAGTAACCTAGGGTTCCGTCCTGACGTTCCCCATCTTTTTTTTTTTTTTGGTTTCTATTTTATTATCTGTGTATTATGTTAAAGCAACTATATTAAACACCCACTAATCACATACACTTACACACCACAATCCATCCTTAATCAGTCCTAAATAACTTAATAATCAACGTTTAATATAACTAACCTTTCAATAATTAATTCTTTTATCTTATTAACTAGTTAATCTAATTTTAATTAGACTTTTTTTTTCATATAATAAAAACTAGTAACATTTTACAATTACTTAAATCATTTTTTTTAATCTTATTATTTCCCTAATATAATATTTATTCAAACTCCCTTTTTTAAATAACTTAGAGGTGTAATAATAATTTTTTTTATCTCTAGTTTTATGATAGAGCTTTTTATAATAATAACTCTTATATAATAAAAAAAATCCATTCCCTAATTTAAACCAACTATTTTTATTTTTATTCATTGCATGATCCCTTTTTAATATACCTTTACGATAAGAAACTTTTTTATAATTTAAATAGCATTTGATAATAATAACATTTCTCTTAAAGACATTTCTCTTAAAACCAATCCCTAAAATAATCTCGCCTAAAAACAAATCTCACTAGCCAATTCGATCAACAACGGTAATTTTCTCATAAATTAAATCAACTTTTCTCAAACAATTCAACCTCGTCTAAAAACAAGTAAAACAGTTAAAATCAAACAACATCGTATAAATATAAATTAATCGTGCACAATTCACGACACTTGCACCTACACCCCAGCGCTTTCATGCGTACTTGTATGGTTTACTTTTCCGCAATTTATCTTACAGCCATTTACAATTATCAATTTATTTTACGCATTGCATTCCGTCCAAAGGAAAAACCTACACATAATTCAACGTTGTGTGTAGTTGCACGTCATCTGCATCATCTCCCCACGATCCTTGATCCCACTCAAGTTGATCGCTTAGGATAGATCCTACCCTATAGGAAGGACCTTGTCTTTATTTTTCTACAACATAGAAACAAACAATCAACTTAAAAACAATTTTACAAACACATTTAGAGAATAGATGTTAATCATCTTAAGTGAGATATAATCTCCACCCCTATAATAATAAAATCAAACATGTAGGAACTTTGCCTTAAGAGTGATAAAGGCATACTCGTCAAACAACCCGAGTACTTAAGCCCTTTTCTTAAGACGATGCAAAGACTATTTTCCTACAACCCCCTCTTACATTTGTGGTGGTTATCTCTCCCTTAAAATGAAGACTCGTCTCTTCTCCTAAACCCAATCAAAATAACTACCCTAAACCCGTAGGAACTTTGACCACAGTCAAAGAGCTCCTCTAACCCTTTAGGGGAACTACAAGTACTCTGATTCCAGTCCCATAAAGATATGTAGGCATAAGATGCGACATCTTATCGAGTATACTTAGAAATAAACCACTAGGGTCTCTAATCCTTTAAGCAGATAACACTTAGCAATAAACAACATAAAATAAGAGGTTCCTGTAGAGTACTACAAAAATTTAGGATGCTAGTACCTTCCCTAAGTTTAACCAACCCCCGAACCTATAAACCTTGCATTTGCATTGCATTGTGGGAATTTCGATATTTATCCCTTCCTTTGGACAAATCAAAGATCGGTTGCAAATGAATAACGATTCAAACTAATCAATAGTTTGGTGTCCAAATTTCACCGCGACAGAAATGGCGACTTCACTGGAGAAGCTCAGTGGGTTTCCCTAACTTGTTTTGTTTTATATATTTGCTTATATTTGTTTAATTGTTTACTTGTATACTTGTTTGTTTATTGCCTTTGGGTTGATACTTTTGAGTGGTGAGACAAAGTCCTACACCTGGACTTGAGTGAACTTAAGATAGGATAGTGATATATTCAAAGAGGCTTATAGGGGGTAGAATCCCGACCAAGCTGACTTGAAAATCACGCTCAATTGAGGCCCTCTCGAAAATTTTATTGTTGAACGAGTCTTTAATCGTGAAAACATGCACTATATTCGATGTTGGAGCCTATGATATTGAGGACTTTAGTTACCTTAACCCCACTTCGGCCTTTATTAGGACGTAGTGCGAGGCTATGAGGGGGTACCCCCGAAATAGTGCTATGCGATGCTACACTCAAAAGAAGTCCTCTTGAGAATATTATTAACCACTAAGTACTTGGGAAGTTAATAATATCCGAAAGATGGGCTAATGACTTTGGGAACTTCATTAGAACCTTGTTCGGCAGGTATAATCAACCTTTAGTTCAAATCCTTTGGGAATGGGTACACCTTTGCCCCATGCTCGTTGCTAACCTAGGGTCCTCTTTTGCTTGTTTATCTTTATGTTTTATGTGCCTACTTGTGTTTGTTGCATTCATAAAGCATCATACCACATTGGACTTCATGGGATTTACCTTTGTTTGTAAACATTGTAGAATGTTATGGATCCCAATAGAAGACACACCTTGAAATACACTTTTAAAAGCCCCAAGTTGGATGACCTAAAGAAGTTGGTGACCTTGATTGAAGACCAAGAGAAATTCAAGAGCAAGTATGGGAAGCTGATATCCTTATTGAGTCGACAAGTAGATGAAGGACTCCTGTCCACTTTATTGCAATTCTATGATCCCCTATACCATTGTTTCACGTTTTCGGACTTTCAACTATTACCTACGTTGGAAGAATACTCCTTTTTGGTTGGTTTACCCATCTTAGAAGAGTCTCCTTTCCCTTTCTTGGAAAAGGACCCCGATGAAAGAGAAATTGCTAAAGCCCTTTGCCTAAAGGTATCGGACGTCAAGGGAAATCTGATTAGTAAAGGCGGTCTTTTTGGTTTGACTACGAAGTTCTTAATCAGTAAAGCAATGTTTTATGCCGACTATACGAACAAGACTCCATTCGAGGCGATCTTTGTCTTACTTGTTTATGGAGTATTTTTGTTCCCAAGTTTCGAAGTGTTCGCCGACCTCAACGCAATTAGGATCTTTTTGAAGAACAATCCAGTACCAACTCTATTGGGTAATGCTTACCATTCTGTACACCTCCGAAACTTCTATGGTGGAGGAATGATCACCTGCTGTGTACCCCTACTCTACAAGTGGTTTATTTCTCACTTGCCGAGGTCTACTTCCTTTTTAAGTCTCGATAGGGGGCTTTGGTCTCCAAGAGTTATGGCATTGACCCACTCGGACATCATTTGGTACAACCGAGTATATGATGGAACCTTAATTATTGATGGTTGTGGCGACTTTGCTAATGTACCATTACTCAGTTTTAATGGAGGGATCAGTTACAATCCGGTCTTAGCCCGTCGACAATTGGGATTTCCATTGAAGGAGCCGCCTAAGAGTGTCCAAGTAGAGAATATTTTCTTTAGGGAAGACCAGGAACTCCTAGACAAGGTTTTAGTTGCATGGAACCACTTACACAAGAAAGGGAAAGAAAGCCTTGGGAAGCTTAATTGTGTGTCTTTAGAACCCTACCTTCGGTGGGTCAGAGAAAGGGCAATCAAGCTAAAGATGCCCTATTCCCGTCAAGATCCCATAGCTCCAAGGAGAGAGCCCACTTATGTCTTTATGTCTGAAGCCGAGAAGTTAGAAGTGTCCTTGAGGAAATCTCAACATGAGTTGGAATCATGGAAGAATAAGTACCATGTAGCAGTGGCAGAAAATGATGACTATCAGAAGCAGAAGGCTGAACTTCAAAAGGAAAGGGATGAACTTCAGAAACAGCTACAATTGAAGGATGAAGAGCTACTCCCTTGCAAGAAGAGGAAAGTCATGGAGGATTTATTTTTCTCCGACCCACAATGCACTATTTGGAAACTAATTGTGGACAATCTTATCAGTGAGAAGACGCAACTACAAGAGCAGCTCAAGCAGCAGAATTCGAAGCTTCTTTAGTGTCTTTACTAGCTTTTATTTAGCTTTTATTTGGGACTTTTAAAAGCAATTATTTGTATTCCGTTTCGAAATTAATAAAAAAAACGTCTTCTTTTATTGCGATGCTTATAAATAGTTGGGGATCCCATGGAGTCCTACACATATTGCATTACATTCTTTTCTTTATTCATTTCAAGAAACTCAATTTTATTTCTCAGGTATTGTAACCATGAATTTCAAAAGAGAAGCCTTGGAGTACACTTTTCAGAGCCCTAACATTGAAAGCTTGAGAGAGCTAGTTGATCTAATCGAGAACCGATACGCCTTCGCAGCAGAATATGAAGAAGTCTTCCATTTTCTCGAACTCGAGATGAAGGAAGGGTTGTTGGAGACCCTCATTCAATTTTACGATCCATTGTACCACTGTTTCACCTTTCCAGATTACCAGTTAATGCCAACGTTGGAAGAGTATTCTGATTTCCTAAGGATGCCCGTAACGGCCCGTCCTGTATTCACCGGCCAGGAAGACTCACCCAGTCATCAGGAAATTGCCAATGCCACTCATCTCAGTTTGGCAGATGTGCAAGCGCACCTAACCACCAAGGAATGAGCCCTTGGGTTCCCTGCCGACTTTTTGATTAAAAAAGTTCGCTACCATGCTGAAAGAAAAGAAGTCCTTATCATGGAAGCCACCTTTGCTCTGTTGGTTTACGGGATTTTCTGGTTCCCAAAGATCGATGATTTCGTTGACATGGACGCGATTAAACTGTTCATACTCAAGAACCCCGTTCCTACCTTGCTCGCAGACACATACTTTTCAATCCACTCGAAGAATGCTGAGGGAGGAGGACACGTCGTTTGTTGTACCGCTCTGTTGTATTCATGGTTCATTGCTCGCTTAACTCGGCACCTGTCTATTTGGGAAGAGGAGGAGTCGCCTCGTTGGCCCGAGATAGTCATGGCCCTTACTCACTCTGACATTGTGTGGTACGATCCTACGTATGGAGGTATAGGTATGATCCACAGCATCGGAGGTTTTACTAACATACCGCTCATCGCAAGAGAAGGATGCATAAGTTACAACCCTGCGCTGGCCCGTCTCCAATTCGGGCATCCCATGATTGAAGTACCTGACCAGACTCTGTTAGAAGGAATCTTTCTCAAAGAAGGAGAATACCCAGACCTAAAGACCGTCATAATTTACTCATGGGAATACATCAACAAGGAAGGAAAAGCTGCTTTAGGATACCCCAATTGTGCTGTCTCTAAAGAATACTTGCATTGGGTGCGAGCAAGAGCTCTTGACCTCAAAATGCCATTCCCTTTCCATGAACCTATGGTGTTGGCCTTCCATGACCCAGATTGGTTTGATGTGAGCGAAGTAGATCAATTGAAGGCTGCTTTGGATGAAGCTCGAAAATTGAAGGCCGCTTGGAAGAACAAGTTTTTTACGCTCAAGGTAGAACAGGAGAAGTCCCAGAGGCTGCCAGAATTTGAACTCGCAAGGAAAAGAAAAGCGCAAGGGGATTTATTTTCCTCTCACGCCTCTTCAAGTGCCGTCACCAGTGAGGATCTTTCCCCAGATACTATGGCTTGGAAGGAGTGTGTCGACCGACTCATCAGAGAAAAGGCCGAGTTGCAAGAACACATCAATCAGTTGGAAAGAGAACTTCGCGCACAGAGGGAGCATAAGGAGTAGATCCCCGAGTTTCTCTTTTGCTTTTGATTCAATGTAATAAACTCTTAAAAGAGTACTCCGTTTTTGTAATGCTTCAATCATCAAAATAAAATAAGTTTTTCCAAGGTTACAATACCAGAGTTATTTGAGTTTCTTGAAAGTTTCACACTCATTTGCATTTTACATAAGCATAGCATCATTTGCATTCCAGGGTCTTACTCTTGCTTCATCTCCGCAGAACAAGCTGAATCACCGATACAACACTCGAGCCAGTCAACGTCAGAAGATGGATCAGCTAGAATAAGAGAACAGGGTGCTCCGTGATGAAGTTGCAAGTATGAAAGAGAGTTTGGAGAAATTGAATGGCCTAGTGGAAGCTTTGTCCAGTCAAATCTCGATCAACAACCAAGAAGTTCCAAGGACTGTTGTACCCGAAGTGACACCAACACCGATCCCAGTGGTGTCTTCTGTTGCTGAAGTATCTTACAGTATGCCTCAAGGTTTCCCGTGGGGGATGCCTCCTTATTTTACTCCAGCTGGTTACCGACCGCTTGTGTCTGAGACCCCTGTTGTGACCACTATTCAAGCTGCTCCTGTTGTTTCTGCTGTGATGACTACTGCGTCTCCGCAAGTGAATGTTGTTCCGTATATTCTGGATGAACCAATTCTACATGGGTCGCCAACCGAAACTGTGGGTTTAGAAGAGAAGATGGATGGATTCCAAGACCAGTTTTCTGAAATACAAAAAGAATTGAGAGCCCTTCGTGGAAAAGATTTATTTGGTAAGAGTGCTTCTGAGCTGTGTTTGGTGCCGAATGTTAAGGTCCCACCAAAGTTCAAAGTTCCTGATTTCGAAAAGTACAAGGGGAATACCTGCCCTCAGAGCCATCTCATTATGTACGCCAGGAAGATGTCTGCCCAAACTGATAATGATCAATTACTCATTCACTATTTCCAAGACAGTTTGACGGGCGCCGCACTCAAGTGGTATATGGGGTTGGACAGTACGAAAATTCGAACTTTCAATGATTTGGGAGGAGCCTTTGTCAAGCAGTATAAGTACAATGTGGACATGGCGCCCGGCCGAGATCAGTTGAAAGCAATGGCACAAAAAGATAAGGAGAATTTCAAAGAATATGCCCAGCGTTGGCGCGAGTTGGCCGCGCAAGTCACACCACCTTTAGAAGAAAAAGAGATGACCAAGATTTTTCTGAAGACTCTGGGTCCTTTCTTTTATAAGAAGATGGTAGCTAGCGCACCCAGCGACTTTACTGAAATGGTCAATATGGGAATGCGTTTAGAAGAAGGGGTTCGCGAAGGAAGATTGACCAAGGAAGAGAGCGCTCCTAAGAGGTATGGGAGCAGTTTTGTGAAGAAAAAGGAACAAGGTGTGAATGCCATTCAAAAGGGGCAATTTAGAAAGA
>OZ012739.1:404105885-404120156 GCA_963859935.3 Lathyrus sativus | reverse complement strand
TGTTATTGAGTGGCTTTGCTTGTTGGTATTTGGTAGAGCTGAGCTCCCTTACCTCTGTGGTTTGCGGCCTTTGCGCCTTGTTTGTCTAGTTGTTGCATTCATGCATATTTTCGGTATTTCTTTACTTTGCAGTATTTCCTGTTTTGCCGTTTAGTCCTGTTGCCATGATCCCTTAGGAGCTCTGACTTCTCCGCTGCGGAGTTGTTATGATAGACATTAGGATGGTCAACCAGGCATGATAACAATAGGTAGATTCCCCTTTTTCAGCTATAGTTTTAGGGTGTCTTTTCCCTTTCCTTTCAGTAGGAGCTTTTGAGTAGCTTGTGTCGTAGTTAGCCGAACTACAGCTGCTCTGATTCCTCGTACCAGACGAGGATATGTAGGCATAGGATGCGATATCCTAGCGAGCACACTAACAACTAACCTTCGTTCTCTCGCGGTTGTGCGATCGAGACTTTCCCGCTGACGACTAATTGTTATCCCTTTCTCTTGCCCGAGCGCATTTGAGCCCAGATCGTAGTTGTAGGTTCCCGGACCTTTAAGATCAGTTTATTTTCTCACTGCTGTGTGAGAACCCCCTGTTCAGCCGTAGTTAGTCGAACTACGTTTGCTCTGATCTTCCATGCTGTGTGGAAGTACGTAGGCACAGGACGCGATGTCCTGGCGAGCAACCCTTTTCCCGTTTAGTCGTAGGTAGTCGAACTACGTTGACTCTGACTTTCCCATTGCACGAGGGAGTACGTAGGCCCAGAACACCGTATGTTCTGTCGAGTCTTGTCCTTTTCTTTTCTTTTCAGACCAACCAGTAGCGTAGATAGATAACACACCCTTTTCCTTATAAACACCAAGCGTGGATCCCATCGAGTACGATGGACGTGAGGGGTGCTAATACCTTCCCCTTGCGTAACCGACTCCCGAATCCAGGTTTTGGTTGCGACGACCATACCTTTTCCCGTCTTTGCGAGGTTTACTTCGAGCGTTTCCTTTCCCGCTCTGAGGGATAAATAACGCACGGTGGCGACTCTCCTGTCAAGCCGGCGCCGATTTTCGCAGTAGCGACAGCTGGCGACTCTGCTGGGGACTTATAGCATCTAGGGACTTTTCCCATCCCTTATGCTGGGACCGTTTCCCATCCCCTACGCGAGTCAATCCTAGCGCTTGGGTGTTCATTTGTTGGGTGGTGTGCATATTGTGTTTTACTTTTCTGCACTTTACTTTTCTGTACCTTTACCTTTCCGCATTTATTTTCCAGCATTATATTATTGTGATTATTGTTGTGGGCAAGGGAGGTTATTGTGAGTGAGAAGCCGGACCTGGGCTTGAGTATGCACCTAGATATAGTTGTGGAGAGTAGTAGACGAACCTGTCTGCTGACCAGGCACAGTTCCCTACGAAATCTACGCTCAGACGAGGTTCTCGCAGAGGTGCTCCTTTCCGGTCCTGAGGATCTGAGGGGAGTCCAGACGTGAGGATTGTCGACTCTGGGGACCGATCATTTGGAAGTCAGCTAAGTGAGGCCTCTTCATGACTCGATGATGCCACTCCTTCTGGGAATCGTATCATCATTCATGAAAGTCTGTGACGCTGATGATCGCATAGGATGCCGTACCTTTGTCCGTGGATTAGGTCTATCATACCTGTGAGGGGGATTGGGTTATTGCAGGAAAACTGGCCTTCAGAAACCATGATTCAGTAGTTATCAGATGGTGTTCTTGATTCATCTCCAGGTGTGTTGTCTGGGTCAGATGGGTTTCTTATCTGAGGTTGATGTTATTATCAGATGGTTTTCTCGTCAGATATAGAGGTTCAGATGGATTTCTTACTAGGGGATTGATACTTTGAGTATCGGATGATAGTTAGTGTCATGAGGTTCTGGTGACTGTGGTGGTTTTCTGTTCTTGATCACAGAGATGTTCCTCTTCAGGCTACAGCATAGCCCCTGTGTTCACAGATTGCATTATTTATCATATTGCATCATTGCATTACCATTTTGCATCCAACTAACGTGTGTGTATTGCAGGTACATATTTTCCCTCCCAGTTCTGGTGTTTGTTCCTAGCGAGACATGGAGGCCACGAAGAGAGTGTTGCCCTACAAGTTTTCATCTCCGGATATCAGTCTGTTGCTAGAATTGATTACTATTGCTAAGAAGAGGGTAATGGGTGACTTTAGAAAGAGATATGGGAGGATTCTGACCTATGTTTATCAGCCATCGGCCTACGAGATCAGCGGCATTTATACCCTGTTACAGTTTTATGATGCGGAGCTCAGGTGTTTTGTATTTCCCGACTTTGTTTTGGCTCCTACCCTGGAGGAGTATTCTGCACTCTTGGACATACCTATCCGCGAGCAGATGCCTTTCTATCGTACGGACGCCGAGCCTAATCTGGCTGAGCTTTCTGCTATCCTGTACTTGAAAGAGTCTGAGCTGTCCGGGAAAATGATCAGAAGAGGAGATGTATGGGGATTTCCATTGGATGTCTTGGTGGAGAAGGCTCGGGAGTATGCCCAGAAGGGTGGCTGGGCTGTTTTTGACGTCATCCTTGCTGTATGTGTTTATGGCATCGTGTTGTTCCCGAACATTCCTGATTTTGTTGACTCAGATGCCTTCTATATTTTGGCTGCGAAGAACCCAGTTCCTACTTTGCTGGGAGATATCCACCATTCAACCCACTACCAGAATGAAAAGCGGCGAGGAAGGAATGTGTCTTGTTGTGTACCTCTCCTGTGCAGGTGGTTCACCAGTCATATGCCTAAGTCAGGCCCTTTTGTCACCTCTATTGATTCTCTAGGATGGTCGGAGCGCTTGATAGGATTGACTGTCGAGAATGTGGTGTGGGTCAACGAAGAGGTATTCGGAGTTGAGGTTATACTCAAATGCGAAGGATTCCCGAATGTTCCTTTGGTAGGAAGGAAGGGGTGTGTCAATTACAACCCTTCCTTATTGATCAGGCAATTTGGGTATGTACCTCAGGGAGCGCCGAAGCCCGAGGAGATACAAGAATCTCTGTATCTCACCGGGGCAATAGGGAAAGAGATGCTGACCAAGCTTGAGAAGGCATGGAAGAACTTGCACAAGAGAGGGAAGCCTTCAGGTAGCAGAGGGGATACTCGAGTTCCTGGCCCATATGTGGAATGGATTTGTGAGCGAGCCACGAAATTCCTTATGCCTTATCCAGCGGTTCAGCCATTGCATCCTTCTCCGGTAGAGGAGCCTACCACTGTGGACATACAGGTATACAAGCAGCTGATGGCGGAGAAAGAAGAGCTAGCAAAGGCTAAAGAGGCTTTAGAGCAGGAGAATGCCCAGCTTCGTCATGAAAAGATTGAAACAGGATATTTTTCTAAGCAACAGGCTGAAACTCTGAAACATCTGAAGACCACGTTATTGGAATTGACTGAAACCAAGAAGCGTCTAGAGTTAGATGTAGACTCAGTTAGCAGTGTACTGGCTACTAAGAAGCAAGAGCTGGAAAGGGCCTACACGAAGCTAGCTAAGTTCAGAGAGCACTGGGATCTCACTATGGCCAAGCGCAAAGGACGGGAAGAAGAGCTAAAGACACAGGTTGCTCAGTTAGAAGAACAGGTCAAAGTGAAGACTGAAGAGCTTGAAGAAGAAGCATGCCGCCGATACGAGGCCGATCGCAAACTGACAGATGCCATGAAGAATCTGGAAGATTTTCAGCATAGAGCAGACGCCAAGAGACCCAAACCTGGGGATGGTGCCAATGATAAGGCTTGGGAAGACTTTGTCAGAGACATCCAGGGAACGGTCAGAAAAAGGGATCAGTTGATAGAAGGCTTGATTTATCGACCGGACCACGCAGAGACGAAGAAGCTGGTCGAGGACTTCCGCAACCGTACCCGTACTTGATTTTTCTCTTGTATTCTGTTGTGTTGAGATCACCACCAGGCATGTTGGCTGGGATCCTCCTTTATCATATCAGCTGTATGGAGCATAGTTATGTAACCTCTTGACAAGACTGTTATTCTAATAAATATATGAGGGTTTTTCTAAATATTGTCTTTATGGTTTATCTCGTCTTGCTACCACTGACACTGGAATTGGAGGGGAAATATCTTCAATGCACACATACACGTTAGCACTTTTTTTGTATTTCTGTCTGCATAAATCATATTGCATAGCATTTAGCAGGTCAGAGCACTTATCCAGCCTTTGTTTTCACCAGAGGGTGACTCTCGGGGATTGTTTGAGGCAAGAGTGGAGTGTCAAAGACGACCAAGGGGCTGAAGCAGATTTGAGCAGAATCAAACAGGGTGGTCAGTTACAGGTAATTGGTAGCTATGGCTGAAGGCAATTTCCAGGCTCCTAACACGTTGACAGGGTTTACTATGGCGTCCAACCATCGGTATGATTCTATGGAAGGCTTCCCGCAAGCGAACAACTTTACTGCAGACCAAGTTGTACAACCTACTGTCCAGAACCGAGATCGACATGAGCCGTTTGTTGCCCGAAATGAACGTCATCCTCCTGTTAACAATCAAAGTGTTGCTTTCCCTGTGATGAATTACCAGAGAGATATTCCAATGGCCGGGATGGTAGATCCAAGAGCTCTTGAAAAGGATAGAAGACTCCGAGCATTGGAAGAAGGTATAAAAGCCTTAGAAGCGAAAGATGCCGTTAACCTGGATGCTGTAGACATGTGTCTGGTTCCTGATCTGGTGTTGCCTTACAAGTTCAAAGTGCCGGAATTCGAAAAGTACACGGGAGATAGCTGTCCGAAGCTGCATTTGATGATGTTCTGTCGAAGGATGACTTCGTTTGTGCGAAATGACAAATTAATGATCCATTGCTTTCAGTATAGCCTGACTGGGGCATCCTTGAGGTGGTATGTGCAGTTAGAGAGTAATTTGATTCGATCATGGGTGGAGTTAGCCCGAGCTTTCATGAAGCAGTACGATTACAACCTGGATTTGGCTCCTAGTCTCGTACATCTGCAAGAATTATCTCAGGCGGAGAATGAATCATTCAGAGGGTATTTGCGAAGATGGAAAGAATTGGCTGCTAGCGTGCAACCACCGCTTCCGGAAAGAGAAATGGTTGACATCTTCTTGGGTACTCTGAAAGGCCATTATTTTGACAAATTGTTCGGTTGCACAAACTTTGTGGGCCTGATGAGAATGGGAGAGCTTGTTGAGAGAGGACTCAAGAGTGGAAAGTTTCGAGATGTCCCTTACGTCCCAGTTGACAAGAAGGAGTCAGTTGTCAGTTCTCAAGAAGAGTGGGAAGAAGGAAATGATGCCGTCTCGGAATCTCTAGCATCTCAGGATCGGTTTTCAGACACTTCAAGTCAATGATCATCCTATCATCGATCGCGTCAGCATGCCCCACGAAGACCAAGGAAACCTGAAAGGCAGTTTACTCAGCTGCCGGTGTCGTACGGTCAGTTGTTGCCAGATCTGATCAGGAGTGGATTGATAGTGCCGAAAGAGACTAAGCCGGTGATTCCACCATATCCTCCAGGTTTCGATGCCGGCGCCCGCTGTGAGTACCATGCTGGGACACAGGGGCATTCAACCAATGACTGTAAGGTGCTTAGAAGCCAGGTTCAAGATCTGTTAGACTCTAGCTGTATTTGCATCACGCCTCAGGGTTTTGTTCAGATTAATGATTTTCCGTCATCCAGCTGCGTGGGTTTGTCAGTTAATGTCATGGAAGACTCCACAGGAAGTGTGTGCTCTGAAGATTGTCAATCAGAGAGTTCAGTTAAATATGGGAGAAGTTTTTAGAAGTTTATGTGCCGGGTGTCGCATCTGTTTTCTCTGCATAATCCGTTTAGCTTTTGTGCACTAGTGTTTGCCGACCACCACCAGGATTGTTGGCTGGGGTCATTGTATTCGTACTCATTTGTGCTTACGTTCTGCTTTTGTTGGTTGTACATGTGTGGGAGATGTTCGTCTGTGTACTGATAGCTTGAGTTTCTCTTTGTCTCGTTATGAATATGTGTTTGCTTTCTGCATTGCGTTATCATTTAACAGGTACATCAGAACCGTGGGTCTTATCTCCTCATCGTCCAGTTTGTTGCAGGAATTCCTTCAGAGATATGGAACAGAATCAGTTTGAATTGATTGAAGTCCGAAGCCAGCTAGGGCAGATGATGAGAGACATGCAAGAGATGCGTTTGGAGCAGAAGATTCTCAAAGAGGAGAACAGTCAGCTGAAGACCCAAATGAGCTTGATCATGGAGGTTGTCAAGAATGTGCTTAGGAAAGAGGACGATCAGCTATTTGAAGCCGCAATGAAGAAGCTCGCACCACCTGTGCCTGTGGAACCTGAGCGAGTACAACCAAAGGTGCATCCGACTCAACGGAGGATTCAGGAGGGAAAGCCAAAGAGAATATTTGAGGCACCGCCTATGACATATGCTGAGCTCTTGCAGACTTTATTGAGGTTTAATCTGGTTGAGAAGAGAACGTTGGAACCACCCACGAGAGCGCTTCCTCATGGGTACGATGCCAGCAAGCAATGTGAATTTCATTCCGGGGCATTCGGACACGACATCAAGGGTTGTCATGCTTTCAGGCACAATGTCCGAGACCTGATTAACTCGCACGATATTGAATTCACGCCGAGCGGCGTAGCTGTACGTATTGCTCCTGTCCTAGTCGATGCTAAGATGACAGATGTTCCTAAAGCTGCAGTGGGTCAGAAACGTATCCTAGACTCTACAGTGTCATAATCTCCATGCCCACAACTGTTGCCTATTCCTGGGGCAGATCTGAGAATGAAAATGGCTAAGCATAAGGAGGGCTTTAATCAGTACAGTGAAGGTCAAGAAACCGATGTTGCATTTGCTACGAAGGGTGTTCAAGAGTCGACCCGATACCAGCAACAACAGCAACGATCTCAACAGTGGAAAAGGCAGCAGCATCCCAATCAGCGAAAAGCTCAAAATCAGAGGCCATTGAGGGTATTTAAGGTGCCTCCGATGCCGTATGCCGAACTTCTTCAGGTTTTGCTACTATTGCAGTTGGTTGAGAAGAGGAAGTTAGCCCCGCTGACAGGTACACCTCCAGCAGGTTATGATATCAAGGAGCGTTGTGATTTCCATTCAGGAGCACAAGGACACAACATTGAAGATTGTCTGGCCTTCAAGCACAAAGTGCAGGATCTACTTGATAGTGCAGCAATCAGCTTCGAGCAGGGAGGTCCCAAAATCATATGAATGAAGGAGAAGGGGCTCTATAATTTGGTTGAGTCGTTGAAAGCAGATCAGGACAACAACAAGTTACCTCTAATAACTGATTGCGAAGATAGCTGGTTCAGCAGCAGGACAGATGTGAAAGCCCGGTCCTCAGAAGCTAGCATTTTTTCTTGTTTTATCTTGTCATGTCTTTACATTTGTAGTTTCTTTCCTGTTTGAAAATGCAATCTTGTTTGTAAAACTTGTTGTTTTCATTCAATTGATGATAATGAAATAAATATGCATGTTTGATTGAATCCATTCGTGTTCACTAATTGTTTTTACAAATGTCCAACGCTTGGTTAAGAAGAATCTGGGGAGGATGACGAAAATGAACGACGTGCAAACTTCCGATATCGTATGCTTTTGAAATAAAACCTGTTGATGATGTACAGGCATTGTTTCAAATCCCTAAACACCGGAGTTATAAGGAAGATAATCCCTTGTCAACCCCTTTGAGCCTTGTAGTAGGAGTTCTTTCTGAAAGCGAAAAACCCTCAATCTTAACCTGGGGCAGGGTAGGTGTTAGCTAATTTGACCGAGCGTCCAAATTGCAAAAGGAGTGTCCGTTCGAGGATCAATCACGTCCCTAGAGGTCGTGCCTAAAAGACCAAAATGGTTCAATCAAGAGTGGGGCAGTCATGTCATTCCCCAAAGAGTCAGACAACCAGTGTCACACGACTCGTTCGAAAGAAAAAACGAAGAAGAAAAAAGAGAATCAAAAGCCCGCTAAGTCAAGAAAACTTCAAAACAAATGACTTAGGCAAAAATGAGGGCATCCCGCTGGACTTAAAAAAAATCAAAAGAAACTCAAAAAGAGTCAGTCCAGGCAAAAAGTTAGGGATATGAAAAGAAAAAGATGAAAAGGATCAAAAGAAAAATCCTCAAAGGAAATGCGAGTCGTGTAACCTCAAGTGTCAAAGACGAAAGGGGAGTATCTGTCACTCCGAAACCTCATAATTTCTCGAACTATCACTCCTATCTTTCAGCCTCTGAGAGGTGAGCGCTAAGGTTGGATTAGCTGAACGTAGGATGGGAGAACATCAAGGAGAACGGGTGGGTTAAAATAAACTTTGAGCCTTTGTCCTTTCTTTCAAAACCGTGAACCTGACCACGTTACAACCTTCAAAAGTCCTAATTGAAGCAGGTTGTTTCGAAAGCATACTTCGGTAAAGGTCACGTCGATTCTGACTCCTAAAAGGGTTCCTCTTACCATGATTGGTACTAATGATGATAAATGTTTTGTGCATTTTATGCCATAAACTGTTTTTTGTCTATTCCCAGCGAACAGATTGGATGTCAAAGCTGTCATATGTGTTGCATTAATACATCTTTTATGCAGAACAACTTGTTTTACTTGCAAGTAAGCGCTTAACAGCAGAAAAGCTTCCTACCGTGGAAAGTATGGTCAAGATAGAATGCAGAACGCCCGAATGTTCCGAGAGCAGGGGCAAGCTTCTATCGTAATTCCCAGTCAAGTCAGCCTTTCAAAGTCAGTTATCCTGGGGCAATCAGGTTGAGATTCAGGCAAATACGGCGTAGTCAGGGGTACTACTCTGAATCAGATAATCAGGGGCAAGGTCATTGTAGTCAGGGGCAAGCCATCTTAAGCGCGCAAAGGTTATTCGAGAAGCATTTGAGGTGAAGTATCTCTCGGAAGTTCAGAACGCCGGGGCATGTCATATCAGACCATCAGGGCTCAGATTTGCAGATTTCCTTTCGAGGACTATCCCCACAGAGGTCCCGTAGGCTGGGGCATATCAGAAGCGAAAGGATTGTTCTTCTCCGTATCAGCAGGGTCATTCAGAGTTATTCGAGCAGATTCAGCCAATTTTCGAGAGCGAGACGAATGCGGGAAGTCGTGTCACTATCCCTGGACTATTCAACTAAAAAGGCTGCGTATTCAGGCAGAATGTTTTCCAGCGTCAGTTGTACCTGACCCATCACAGATAGCCTAAGAGTTCAAATCCATGTTTGCGATCACTGTGAAGCCCATCAGTGTTGGCGCATCGGTTTCCAGATCAGAGCTTCATCAGTACGCAGGAAGACTCCGTCTATTTTCTCCAGCGAAGTCCAAATCGTCGTTGGTACGGGTAGGCTATCCCCAGAGAAGTCCAATCATACTTGGCACATCTGCCACTCCCCAGCAGGGTTATATTCCCCAGCAGGGTATTACTTTGTCGATGGTGTTTGGTTAAGTTCCCAATTTCCCAACAGAGTTGATTTCACTCTCCCAGCATTTATTTTGCTGGAATAATCCTGTGATATCCGGTTTTTCCCCAGCGGAGTTGGCTTCGTCTTCAACATTTATTTCGCTGAAGTGGTTTCTGTACCCAGCTTTCTCCGGCAGCTCGAGCCTGCGTTAGCATATTGCATGCATTATCATATGTGCATCATACTTGCATGTCATCGTCAAAATGCGTAGCATGTCCATCCTGAATGGAGCATTACGCCGTAGAAAGAATAAAGCATATGCATATGCATACGAAGCATAAGTCAGGTTTCCTATCAGCCTCATATGGCGCGTGAATTACTCTGTGATCAGTTCAGGGGCATTTATACAGCAGCAGTATTCAGACGATTCAGCGGATTATTTGTATCTCAGATCATATAATAGTTGTGCTTTGATCAATCAGTCATCTGGTATCGGCAGACTTTTCTTCCCGTCAATTCATATTGACGATGTGTTCCTCCAATAAGTGGATTTCTCCGTCTATCATTAGACGTCTTGAGTTCGAATGTGGTTTTCCTTCCGTCTATCAGTAGACGATGTGAAGTTTTGGGTGATTTTCAGTGGGGTTCAAAACGGGGTTCCTCTAGCAAGTATGATATCTTTCCGTCTATCCTTAGACGATGTGAATTGATTTGTTTCATCAATCAGGATGATCCCGTCTACCCTTAGACGATGTGAGTATGGAGATTATGATATCTTTCCGTCTATCCTTAGACGATGTGAATTGATTTGTTTCATCAATCAGGATGATCCCGTCTACCCTTAGACGATGTGGGGGTGGAGATTAATGGTGTCTTCCCGTCTACCCTTAGACGATGTGAGTTTGGAGATACAGGCTATCTTCCCGTCTATCATTAGACGATGTGAGTATGTAGATTAACGCTTTCTTCCCGTCTATCCTTAGACGATGTGAATATCGATTTGTTTCATCAATCAGGATGATCCCGTCTATCCTTAGACGATGCGAGTATGGAGATTAATGGGTGTCTTTCTGTTTATCCTTAGACGACGTGAATTTGTAGATTATGTTGTCTTTCCGTCTATCATTAGACGAGGTGAGTATTCAATCAGGGTGTCTTCCCGTCCATCTTTGGACGATGTGAGTATATTTCTCTTCCTGCCTATCAGTAGGCAATGTGAAAGGATCAGGTGTTTTGTTGCAACCCTCAGGGATTGTTATATGGGGTATCACCGGTAATTGGCATTCAAATCAGGAATGCTTTATCAGAGGATTGATCAGTTTGTTGCCGTAATGACTGGACTCGGTTTTCAGGACTTTATTCCCCAAGCAGTTTACAGTATATGCTCGCGGTTGGCAAATTTTCGGGTTTTATTTGTATTCAACTGTCTCGTACCTCCGAATGTTTGAAGGCTGAGCGCTCTTCAAACCCTTCAGGTCCAAGTCGCTTGAATAGGGGCAGCTGTTGCACCCTAAAATTTGACCAACCGGTTCTCCCATCTGACTCGTGGTTTAAATTCATATTCGCAAATCAGACGCATGATATTTGTGCACAGACAGAGGATATCAGAGTTACGGCATGGGTTTCATTTACTAGCTATGGCAGATCCAGTCCAGATCATCAGGGTTTTATTCTCGGGAAATTGTGCGCTCCTCGGTGATTTTTAGCTTGTATAGGGATTTTGGGATTTTCTGATGCCCGGGGTTCTCTGTTCGATTCGATCTGGTCTCATGCGCTCTTTTATGGTGGTCATTTGCAGTTGTCTGCATTTTTTTTAGGGTTTTAATAGACTTTTGGGGATTTTAAATAGGCTTTAGGATTTTTTTAGGATTTAAATAGATTTTTTAGAATTTTAAATAGCTTAAATCTCTTTTTAGAATTTTATATAGATTTTTAAATAGAGTTAATAGTTTTTTAATCATTTTTAGAATATGATAGATTTTTAAATAGTTTTAATTGTTTTAGATAATATAGAAAATATTATAGACTTTTCTTTTATGTTAATAGGGATTTTAATAGTTTTAAATAGAGATAAATAAAATTTGTTTTAATATAGATTTAATAGTTTTTTTTAGGATAATAGATTTAATAGTTTTAAATAATAGTGTAGAATTTTTAATAAGCATTTTACAGAATTTTAATAGAAATTAAATAGAACTTTAATGGGTTTTTTAGAGATTAGTAGAGTTTTATTAATGTTAGTTAATATAGGTTTAATTAGTTTTTTAATCTTTTTAGATTTGATTAGGGTTTAATTTTTTGTTTAGAGTTTATTTGAGTTTATTAGCTAATCATTAGTTTAATTAGTTTTAATTAGACATTAATCAGGTTTTTAATCCACTTTCATATTAATCAGTTTTTCAGTTTTTTAGGGTTTTTTGTTCATTTTCGTATGGGCCCAGGAGGCATTTTTGGAGGCCCACATCATCCATCAGTCCATTTTTTTTCCTTCAGTCCAGCAAAAAATGCCACTTGTCAGCATAAAAGCTGACCCACGCGTGCAAAGGAGAGGCCCCCACCAACACACCTCAGAAGCTCCATACGCTGACACCTCGCCCACTCACAATCTCCCTCTGCCAGCGCGTCTCACGCGTGTCACCACCCCAACCTCCACTGAGACACTTGTCACGCCCTCAACCTTCACCTGAGAACCCACCGGCCGGCATGCAAATCTGGTGAGCTCTCACCGCCGGCCATCCTAACGCCTTTCGGCCACCGCAACAGCTCGCCGGAGCTAGTTTTCCACCCAGAAATTCCCAGAAACATTTCCTTCTGCATCTTCCTCCTCCGTCCGCCTTCATCCACTACCTCGCCGGAGAACTCATACTCGCCGGAAACTTCAAGAGCAATTACCCAGAAAAGCCTCAAACCTTCATCATTCTTCAGCGAAAACCCAGAAACCCCTCAAAGCTTCATCGTTCTTCAATCTCTCCCCAGAACATCATCATTTCTCAGCATCGATCATCAAGAACTTCGTGGATTCCCCAGAACCTTCATCAACCAGAACAAGCATCTTCACCAAGCCGTACGATTCGCCCAGAAATCTCCAGAACGCGAAGAGGCGCCTCCATCGCAAGCCAACCAGTCCTTCAAGAACGTTACAACGCCGTTCGTCGCCCTCAACAGCTTCAAGATTTTCCAGTTCTTCATCATTCGTCAGTAGATCCAGGGTTCATCGAATCGTGTCAACACCTCCAGGTTCTTGTTCTCTTCCAACTTTCCTTTTTAGACGTTTTGGATTATGAATCTGTTAGGAATGGTGTTGGTATTTAGGTTTAGAGGTTCTTGATAGTTTAACGAAGGGGATTTTGGTGATATCTGGATTTGAGGTGAGGTTTTAGTTGAGGTTTTTGTGAGAATGTGCGTGAGGTTGAGAGAGTTCAGAGAGAGTGAAAGGTTGAAGACGACGGTTAGGGTTTAGTTTGGGGGGGATGAACAGTGACCGGAGATTTGGGGGAAGGGGATAGTTTTTGTTCGTTGGTTAATTGGGCTAGGGTTTAGGCAGCGTTAAGGCCCAAACGCATTGTTGCTGAAGATTACCCCCCGTTTCGTTCATTCCCCTCCCCCTGCGTGAGAGACAGATTGGGTTGTGATACTGGGCCTTATGCCCATTACTATTCGCGCCCCCCGTGTTTGGGCCCTGGGCAGAAAGCAACTAGATAGTTGCTAGCGTTGCACCCCCCCCCCCCATGCGTTTGTTTTTTCTTTGTTTTTTTTTATTATTAGTTGGTTTTTTGATTTCCTTGGGCCTGTGCCTTCTGCTATGCGCACCCCCCTGACTCAGGCCCACCTTAGAATAACCCTGAAAAGCATTGCTGTTTGAACCCCTCCAATTTTATTCCAATTTTGTTTTCTTTAATTTCTTTTAATTTTTTCTTGCATATGGTAAAATTCATAATAAAATGAAAACAATTGACGTTTGATTTCTTGTTTTTTCTACCACTTCATGAAAATGTCTAGAAAATTAAATAAAAATAAAAATGCCATTTTATTTTTGTTTACTATTTTTAGCATATTTTCCATTTAAATGACCTTTTTTAATATTTTTTAGTGCATGCATATTATTAGAAAATTCATAAAAAATAGTAGATTTGATCAAATAATTCCGTTCTTTTTTCTGTAGACTCGTAATTCAATGTAGAATTTTATAGTACAAAAACATTAGCTTAATCATGCATTTTCATTTTAATTGCATTTTTTTGTATTGTTTTGATATTAATAATTGGTTTGTGGATATGTCTGCTTTGTTGATTTTAGTTCTTTCATCTGGTAATGAATTTTGCTCTGATTTTGTAGTATGTTGTTATAGAGCCATGTAGGTTTCCCATAGATTTTTGATAGATTTTTGTAGGATGTTCTGATATGTTTTGTCTGAGCTTGAGGATAGGGGAAGTCTTGATGGCTTCTGACTTTGAAGTTCAACTGTGGTTGAACTTCAGAGGTAGTTTCTTGTGGTTTGAGGACCTGTGGTTTCGTCATGAAGATGGGAGCTGGTTAAAGTCCTGTTGGAGCTTGCAAGGATGCAGTGGATTGAGGCTTAGTCTAGGAGCTTGTTCCCTGTTTGTGAGGTTCGAGATCCTGAAGTTTGAAGGGAGTTTATGGTACTTTCCTGAGGAAGGCACTATGAATGACTTTCATTCTTTCTTCTCACCTCTTTCTTAAGTATCCAATGATGCTGGAGCCTTTATGTGAGTTTAATTTCTCCTGAGGAGGAATGTAAACTGATCACAGTTGTTGAGCCGCATGGGATACGATTCCTAAGTGGAAGCCTCCTGGTACTTTCCTGAGGAAGGTCCTATGAGTCTATTCACTTAGCTCCCTTAGTTTATCTAGGATTTCTTAAGTATCCAATGATGTTGGAGCCAACTCGTGA
>OZ012739.1:404070885-404095885 GCA_963859935.3 Lathyrus sativus | reverse complement strand
ATTCAATTGGCCTTTGGGAAATCCTCCACAATGTCGGCAGGATTTAGTCTTGGTACCAATTACTCGTACAGAATAGAATTGAAAAGTAAAACACAATTGCAAGGAAAGGAAAAGGAAACAATAAAGAAATTCTGAAACTCAAATTCGCTCTGAAAATAATTTGGCAGCACTTTGTGTCTTGAACGCAGCTCCCTTTTTCTGGTCTCAGCTTCCTCCTTTTATAGATAGAATTTCCAACGGTTAGTTGCTTCAGGAAGTGGGATTGATGTCAGAGAAAGTAGGAGCTAGTGGTCCACTCTTTTTCGTCTCTGAAGGCACTTACAACATGTACACGTTTTATGCATTTTTTGTCTGCATGACGGTCGTCATGGGTTGTGACGGTCGTAACACGTATGACGGTCGTAATGGTCATGTGACGACTGTCATATCAGCAAAATCTGTATTTGCTGTTTTTGATCTGTTTTTCATCTGGTTTTCATCCGTAATTGCTTGTTTTCTTCATCTTGCTCCATTTGAACATGAACTTTGAATACCTGCAAAATACTAGACAAATAACGTGGAAAAACCCGAAATCGGAGTGAAACCAGTCATAGATTAGTTAAAATGTATGTCATTATATATATACGATTTCGCGTTATCAAACTCCCCTAAACTTGAATCTTTGCTTGTCCTCAAGTAAAGGTAGGAAAATTTAAAATTTTAGCAAGCACGCGACACGCTCTTCTTTCGAAAAGGCTTCTCAGACGTCAAGTTAGGAGACCGGGAGTCCAATGGAAACAATACGTGTACGGCGATGACACTGAACTGTAAGTCTTCGAAGGCCTCTCTTTTATGCAAGCCAGTCTCAATCATGCTATTGCTGCTCGGCGTCAAGTTTCTTGCAACAAGTTTTACCCGGTTTCGTTCTGGCGCAATCACATTAAGCCCGTTGTCCATACACGTTCACGACAAGTAAACCTGTTAGTGACTATGATCTCTTTGCTAATTCGATTTTTTTCTTTGCACATATGTTTATTCTGCTATTGATCTTGAAGAGTTTCGTACCGTTAGGCTAAATTCTCGGGTGAGGAGCACCTAACTTAGAAGGAACGTGTCTCTATATTCAAGCTATATGGCTTTTCTTTTTCATGATTTTTCATTTCATACTAGAGATCACGCACTTATTTGCATCGGTTTCTTACTTAGAAGTGTTTAGGATGATGCTGACTGCTCGTATAAACTACTGAGGGCTCCGTTTGACTCGAAACTTGAGTCTTTGGTATAAGTAAGTAGTGAAACTGACTAGCATAAACCAGAGGTCTAAGGTGTCAGGGCAGTAGTAGCTTTGCTAGAATTTTCTTCTTGGGAATTCCAAACTTGGTTAAGCTTTGGCATATCACGTGATGCTTTGAGGAGGATAAAAGTTTTTTTTTATGTCGAATAAAGCGCAGGGAGTTCACGTAACGGAGAGAGATATATAAATGAGCTTTATTTGTCAAAATTAAAATACCTTAAATTGAAAATTCTGAATGAAAGTACAAGCGGAATAGGAAATAACAGGGAAATAGGGAAATAATGCTCCGCTCCCACACTATCTCGATCAGTGTCCTCACTGATTTGAAAAAAATGCGGAAGGAAAAGCACAATGGAACGAAATACAAGAAATGAAAAATACTACTAGTCCCGGCCTCTGCCTCTGTCTCTGCCTCTACCTCTGGCTCTTCCGTCGCATGCGTCGAGGTTCAAAGCTCCTGTGTGGTAAATGTAGTCGCAGAGGCCGTTGACGCGCACTGTGAGGTTGGCCATGTCATCGATCAGGCCAGCTTGGCCATCTTGGAGCTGCTGCATGGAGGTCCTCATTTGATCAAGTTGTTCTCTCTGCCAAGCTTCAAACTGTTCATCCTGTCGGTTTTGTTGTTCCATCATAATCATCATCTGATTCTGTTGTTCGATGGAGCGGAGGAGATCCGTGTTTGTAAAATCGGCTTTAGGACAGCGGCAGCGACGTGAGGAGGGACCTTCGGCAAGAGGTGGTTGTGATGACTCAGCTTGGTCAGCTTTGTCCAAGTCTTCTTGAACTTCATCCATGGGCCCTTGGGCATTTTCTTGAGTTGGGGCAGCAGGGGCATTCGGATCAAAGAGCCAGTTGGCTCTGTCCTGAGGATGCATTTGGGTGCGAGAGGGCATGATAATGTTGTGGATAGTGCGGCCTCGAACTACCGGATGATATTTGCCATCTGCTCGAGATCTTATTAGGTGAGAAGTGTGGCAATGGTCGGTGTCGAGAAAAACAGGAGGCATCTGGCGAAGGTTCTAGAGGTGGTTGCCAAGGCCGAGGCCTAACGCGATGGAAGTAATTATGCCACCAAAATAGAACGGTTTTGAGTCGCGGTTACAGTTGGCTTGAATGTGAGCCAAGAGGAACGGTGCAGTGTCAACGGGTTCCGAAGCAAACACGCAACGGAGAAAGAACAGCTCCTTCGATTTGACTTTGTGGTTACTATCACGAGCGAAGATAGTGTTGCTCAACACCCGATGAAAGTATCTGATGGTTGGATTGTGGATGTGGGTGGCATTCAGAGTCTCCCAACTATCAGATGTGGTGCCGGTCAGTTGGTTCTAAAGAGTGAAGGCTTCATGGTAGAACTGATCGGAGGGGCGGCGATGAGTGTCGTCGCCGTGAGGAAACTGCAGCATGTCGGCGATTCGATTCTGGTTGATTTAGTATTCGGTGCCGAACATGTGGAAGCAAGCGGCGCCAGTAAGCTGATTTGTATCGTCGGGTGAAGTCACGTATGCGAAGGAACTGAGGGACTCCAATGTGAGTGACTCATAGGTAGGTTGAGGGTTTGTGCAGAGATGCCAAATGCCGGTCCTCTGCAGCATCCAGGTGACACCATCCAGAATTCCAAGTTCTGTTAAAGACTCAATGTGAGCATAACGGGTCGGTTGAAGCGACTGTTGATGGAAAGCCATGTAATTGGTCCTTTGCCTTTCTCCGGACTCGCCTTCTCTGAAGAGGATGTTGCCCAGATTGGGGATTTCACGGTTTTGCCTTGCCATTTTCGTGAGAGGTTCAGAGAGGGAAGGTAGTGAAGGTTCTGTGAATGGAGAACAGAGAAATGGGAAGGTTGATTTATAGGGGTGAAATGGAAGTTTGAACGAGTGGTTGAGTAATGGGGGATTTGGAACGTGGTAGTGGGATTTGAATGTGAGAAAATGGGAAGTTAAGAGAGTGGAGGGGGAAAGGTTCGTAACCCCTGTTTTTGACAGAAGTGGGGTTCTGTACACGTGACGACCGTCAGGGATTGTTACGGTCGTAATACGCGTGACGACCGTCACATCAGCAAATTTTGTAGAATTGCAGAATTTTGCATATGGGGCGTTTTTCACAGTTTTAAATGGCAATTTTTGTGATATCGCAGTATAAGAGATCAGATAAAAATGGAAATTAACGGAATAACCAAGATTAAAGTAATACCGAAATGAAAATGAAATAACATTAATTGAAATATTTGTTTAATGTAGTACAATAGTAAAAAAACAAATGCGAAATTTAAAAACGGGAAATAACGCGAAATGCAGTAAACTAAACTAAAAAGAAACTAAAACATCAATCCTTTGGTTGCTTCAATTTGTTTATCTGTTGAATAACGTCATCAAACTGGTCGCTAACTACGTCCATAAAAGTAATGACATCCATGTGAAGTTGCGTTAGTTCATCTTTTACAGTGGTTAATTCTAGCTTGAAATCGTCCATAGTTTTCAGAACATTGTCCAACTTGTCTGTGTGTTGTTCAGGAGTAGGATTAGGAAAGTTATGATAATTAGGAGGGGTCTCAGGATTTGTCTCCACTTCGGACACGTAATCTTTGTAATACATATAGTCATGTGCTTCTGATATGTGATCGCTATCGTACATGTAGGCCTGGGGTGTGGATTGAGGTGATGGAGGTCCCATAGGCTTGTCCAATTCATAAAGCCAATTATTTCTATTGTGGATACTCGTCATCTCATGGTTAGGCAATGTGAAAAGTTGGACAGGTCGATCAACGATAAGGTATTCGTAGGCTCCTGGTCCTAAGTTACCTAAGCTACGTCTGTTGAAGCAAAATTGAATGTCCATTGGTCTGATGGTGTCAAAACGAATGGCTCCATTCAGGTGGTACCTAATGGCAAATTTCATGGGCAATCATGGTGACTAGGCCTCCTATTAAGATGGGTGAATGTGGTTCCTGATTAAGGCGTGTGAATGATCTCATCATAAAAGGTACAACATTGACAGGGCGGCCTTGTGAAGCACAGAAAAGGATGAAAAACTCTTCCTTAGAAACTGTAGTAATGTTTTCCTCCTTCCCAAAGAGGGTATGAGCTAAAATCCTATGAAAGTAACGGAGTGCTGGATTATGTATCTCGTTATTGTGCATGTCATTAGGTTCAGGGTGATAGTTACCTGTGATGGTACCCAAAAATTGTTCTAACTCGATATCAATATCCTCTTCGGTGTTGGTAAACACATAAGGTCCGCTAGGGAATTCTAGGATGTTAGCTAACAACGTACGGTTGTGGGTGTGGTCCATTCCAAACATTCTAAAGGTTATCAGCTCTTTGGTGGATCCATAGCCATATTCGGGTAAGTAGCTTAAGGAGCTAAGGAATTCGAACGTGAGTTCGCGGTAGGTAGCAAATCGGGTCTTTAGAGCAGTTTGTTACCAACCTAATTGGTTAAACAGGTACTGGATGCTATCGTGGATTCCTAGCTTATCCATGGTGGATCTATCATAGTACAGAGTCGAAGCGATGCCTCTCTGAGTCAGTGCCTCAAATCTGGCCTTGTGAGCTAGTCCTCTAAATACAACGGTCGTAACGTCGATGTCAGCCATACTCAGAAGTTAGTCAGATAAAAATGGGAGAAAGGTAGGAAGGCTTTAAAATCCTGGAAAAGTTGAAATCACATTTACTCAGATTAGATTTTTAAGAAGCAAAAAGGTGATAAAAATAAGAAAGATAGTAGAAAATAGAATTTTATGAAAAATTATAAATTAAAATGAAAATATAGTTTTAATAAATTAGAAGGGAAAAACGGGGAAAATTGGGTTGCCTCCCAATCAGTGCTGTTTTTAACATCAAAAGCCTGACGATAGATTGGTGACAAGCTATTCGGGGGTTTGAGCAGGAAGCTCGAGCAATTGCACACTGCTCACGTGGTGGCTGTTTTCGTTTTGATTATAATGTTTTAAACGATGTCCGTTTACTATAAACAGTGCGTTGGTTTTATCGCTAATTTCAACATCTCCACTTTTAAGGATTTTGGTTACCTCAAAAGGTCCAGACCATCTAGATTTTAGTTTTCCTGGGAAAAGTTTCAATCTTGAGTTGAATAGGAGCATGACGTCTCCCACACTGAATTGTTTCTAGACTGAGCGTTTGTCATGCCATTTCTTGGTTCTTTCTTTGTAGATGCGGGTATTCTCATATGCGTCCAACCTGAGTTCTTCTAATTCATGAAGATTCAAGATTCGTTTCTCCCCTGCCTCAGTGTAGTTGAAGTTCAGCGTCTTAATAGCCCAAAAGGCTTTATGCTCTAATTCCACTGGCAGGTGACATGATTTCCCGTAAACCAGTTTAAATGGTGTGGTACCTATTGGTGTCTTAAAAGTGGTCCTATAGGCCCATAAAGCTTCGTTCAGTTTCGATGACCAATCTTTCCTGGAGGTTGCGACAGTCTTTTCCAATATTTGTTTTATTTCTCTGTTTGAAACCTCCACTTGTCCACTAGTTTGCGGATGATACGGTGTAGCTACACGGTGTTTGACTCCATATTTAGAGAGGAGTTTGTCAAAGATTCACGATATGAAGTGTGAACCACCGTCACTAATGACGACTCTGGGCACACCGAATCTAGGAAAGATTGTGTTTCTAAAGAGTTTGACGACTACTCACGCGTCATTTGTTGGAGCGGCAACGACCTCTATCCATTTAGATACATAGTCGATAGCGACGAGTATATATTTGTTTCCAAAAGAAGACGAGAAAGGTCCCATGAAGTCTATTCCCCATACGTCAAAGATTTCTACTTCTAAAATTCCTTTCTGAGGCATTTCATCGTGTTGTGAGATGTTGCCAGTGCGTTGGCACCGGTCGCATTTGAGTACAGCGATGTGGACATCCTTCCAGAGGCTGGGCCAAAATAGGCCAGATTGTAGAATTTTAGCGCACGTCTTTGAAGTACTAGCATGACCACCATAAGATGCTGAATGACATTGGGATATGATGTCTTCTATTTCTTCCTCTAGGACACAGCGACAGTATATGTTGTCGGCGCCTCGTTTGAAAAGTAGAGATTCGTCCCAATAGTAATGCTTTAAGTCGTGGAAGAATTTCTTCTTTTATTGATAAGTTAGGTCCGGTGGAAGCACGCCTGCGGCTAAGTAATTAACGATGTCGGCGTACCAAGGTAAAGTGGCTTGGGCATAGACAGCTTCCACGGCTTTTTCAAGTTCTGGTTCTTCCGAGGCTAAGTTGGACATATCGCTTTCCAATTTGGCTATCAGACGTTCGTAGGGAAAATCGTCATTGATAGGCACTGACTCTTGTTTAATGCCCTCTATTCGGGATAAGTGATCTGCAACTACGTTCCTGGTTCCTTTCTTATCTTTAATTTCTAAGTCGAACTCTTGTAATAATAGGATCCATCTCAATAATCTTGGTTTGGCATCCTCTTTGCTTATTAGGTACCTAATGGCAGCGTGATCTGTGTATATGATTATTTTGGCTCCTACCAAGTAGGAACGAAATTTGTCAAGTGCAAACACAACTGCTAGAAGTTCCTTCTCCGTTGTGGCGTAGTTCATTTGGGCAGGGTCTAAATTTCTACTGGCGTAGTAGATTGCGTGAAGCTTCTTATCTTTCCTTTGTCCTAGAACTACGCCTACAACATAGTCACTCGCATCGCACATGATTTCGAATGGTAGTCGCCAGTCTGGGGGTTGCATGATTGGTGCGGTAATGAGTGTTGTCTTTAGAGTTTCGAATGCTTGCAAGCATTCTTTGTCGAACACGAACTCGACATCTTTCATCAATGAACCTGTCAGAGGTTTTGTGATTTTCGAGAAATCCTTTATGAATCTTCGGTATAATCCAGCATGTCCTAAGAAGCTTCGTATTTCTCGTATTGTTTTCGGAGGTTGAAGATCCTTTATGATCTCTATTTTAGCTCTGTCAACCTCAATCCCCTTTTCAGATATGACGTGTCCTAAAATGATGCCTTGTCGGACCATGAAATGGCATTTCTCCTAATTGAGGACAAGGTTCACTTTAGCGCATCTTTTGAGTACCATTTATAAATTTGACAGACAACTTTTAAAGCTTTGTCCGCATACAGAGAAGTCATCCATGAACACTTCCATGATGTCGTCTATGAAATCAGCAAAGATTGCCATCATGCATCTTTGGAAGGTTGCTGGAGCATTGCATAGTCCGAACGACATTCGACGATAAGTAAAAGTGCCATAAGGACAGGTGAATATCGTCTTTTCTTGGTCATCGGGGTGAATAGGAATTTAGAAGAATCCCGAATAACCATCTAGATAGCAGAAGTACGAATGTTTCGCTAGTCTTTCCAACATCTAGTCTATGAAAGGTAAAGGGAAGTGATCTTTCCGATTCGCCTTATTCAGTTTTCTCTAATCGATACGCATCCTGCTTCCAGTCACAACTCTTTGGGTTATCGATTCACCTTTCGCATTCTTCACTACGGTAATGCCTCCTTTCTTTGGCACTACATGCACTGGGCTGACCCATTGGCTGTCGGAGATCGGGTATATGATTCATGCATCTAGTAACTTTTTCACCTCGTCTTTGACTATAGTGCTTAGGATCGAATTTATCCTTCTCTGATTTTCTCTTGAAGTTTTGCAGTCTTCCTCTAGCATGATTCGATGCATACAGATGGAGGGACTTATGCCTTTAAGATCACTTATATTATAGCCTAACGCAATTGGGTATTTTCTTAGGACTTCTAGTAATTGCTCAGTTTCTGACTGTCCTAAATTTGCATTGACTATTACTGGTCTTTTGAATTCCGTGTCTAAGAATTCGTACCTGAGGGTTTTAGGTAGTTCTTTAAGTTCTAAAACTGGGTTTTTCGGACCTGGCATGTGATTTGGAGTTAGTGCTAAAATCTCGCTCAGACTATCATCTTTGTATGGCGCACGCCAGTTGTCATCTTCATGAATATCAGGGATTTGGATCTTCATGATTTCAGAATATTTAGTTTTTTCCTTCTCCAGTTCTCGTATGCATTCGTCAATGACATCTACTATATAGTATGTGTCATCTATGGCTGGTACCTTCAAGAACTTAGTAAGGATGAACTCTATCTTTTCTTCTCCTACTTCGAATGTTAGCCTTCCTTTCTTTACGTCTATGATAGCTCCGGCTGTTGCTAGGAACGGTCTTCCTAGGATGAATGGGGTAATAGAGTCCTCTTTGATGTCCATGATTATGAAGTCGGTTGGAATATAGAATTGACCTATGCGTACTGGAACGTTTTCCAGCACACCGACGGGATATTTGACTGATCGGTCAGCCAATTGCACCGACATTTTAGTTGGTCTTAGTTCTCCCATGTTCAGCTTTTTGCATATAGATAAGGGCATAACACTTATACTGGCTCCTAGACCACATAAAGCTTTGTCTATGACGAATTTTCCTATGACGCATGGTATGGAGAAACTACCTGGGTCTTTTAGTTTAGAAGGCATGTTATTTTGAATGATTGTGCTACATTCGGCAGTAAGTGTAACTATTTTGTTATTCTCGATTTTCCTTTTGTTAGACAAGATTTCTTTAAGAAGCTTAGCGTATGACAGCATTTGGGTTATTGCTTCTGTGAAAGGAATAGTGATATTTAGTTGTTTCAGAAGTTCAACGAATTTCTTAAATTGTCCTGAAGTTTTGGAATTTATGAATCTTTGAGGATAAGGAATCGGTGGTTTACATGGCGGTGGAGGCACATATGAGTTTTCATCTTTGGCGGCCTCTTGCTCGTCACCTTCCTTCTTTTCGGTTTCAGACTCTTTTTCTGTTGGTTTATCAGATTTCTGATGCATGGCTGAATCTTCATGCATAGGATCTGTTGGGCCTTCCAATTCTTTTCCACTTCTCAATATGACAGCGTTTGCATGACCTTTCGGATTAGGTTCTGGCTGACCTGGAAATGTCCTAGTTGGTGCGGCCACAAAGGCTTGTTGTTTAGCCACTTGTGATATCTGCGTTTCAAGCATTTTATGATGGGTGGCTAAAGCATCTACTTTTCCGGTCAACTGTTTAATCTGGTCGCTAGTGTGTATGTTTTGATTCAGGAATTCTTTATTTGTTTAAACTTGAGTAGCTATGAATTTTTCCATCATCACTTCGAGATTTGATTTCCTAGGGGCAGTCTGGGCAGCTGCGGATGGTTTCTGATATCCTGGCGGAGCAGCCGGTGCTTACAAGGCATTATTGCTTTTGTAGGAAAAGTTTGGGTGGTTCCTCCATCCTGGGTTGTAAGTATCTGCGTAAGGGTTACCTTGAGCGTAGTTTACTTGGTCTGGTGGAATTCCTGCCAATAATGGGCAATCGGGCGCATTATGAGTGGCGATTCCAAATAACTCGCAATTTGGAGTTACAGCAGCTACGGTTGCAGGTGGTGTTACAGTCAGACTGTCGATTTTCTGCGCTAGAGCATCCACCTTAGCGTTGAACTTTTCAAGACTGCTGATCTCGTACATCCCACCTTTCGCTGCGGGTTTCTCTGATGGAGTTTTTTCACCTCCCCATTGGCAGTGGTTCTGAGACATGTTTTCGATAAGTTGATAGGCTTCATCGTATGGCTTATCCATAAGTGCACCGCCTGCGGCAACGTCTACCGTTAATTTGGTGTTTTATAGAAGCCCATTGTAGAAAGTATGGATCGTCAGCCAGTCTTCTAAACCGTGGTGAGGACATGCTCTCATAATATCCTTAAACCTTTCCCATGCTTCATAGAGAGATTCAGCATCTTTTTGTCGAAATCCATTGATTTAAGCTCTAAGCATAGCAGTTTTGCTTGGCGGAAAGTATTTTGCTAAGAAAACATTCTTCAACTATTCCCACATTGTAACGGAGTTGGATGGTAAAGATTGTAACCAAGTCCAAGCTCTATCTCTAAGAGAGAAAGGAAAGAGACAAAGTCTTATTGCGTCTGGAGTTACTCCATTTGCCTTTATTGTGTCCGCGTATTGCACAAACTTCGTTAAGTATTCATTCGGATCCTCAGTTGCATTTCCGGAGAATTGATATTGTTGTACAACTGAAAGCAATGACGGTTTCAGCTCGAAATCGTTCCGGTTTATAGCGGGGGCAACAATGCTACTTTGAGGCTCCAGCTAAGATGGGGTAGCGTAGTCCTTCAGCGGTTTGTTCTTGGGTCCTTCAGCCATCTTCGATTCTTCAACAGGAGTATGAGCTAGAAGATCAGGAATATTGTGTTTTCGTTGATATTTGAGGATGCGCCTTCTTAAGTGTAAGAAGCGCTCTAGTTCGGCGATTGTAGGTTGTAAGATGTCGCCTTGTGAGCGAGTACTTGGCATACATCCGACAAACGAGTAGAGGGAGAGAGAATAGTTAACCTAGTCTATACTGTGTAACAAAGGATTACACTATTGACTAAACGGTTCCCCGGCAACGGCGCCAAAAACTTGATCGCGACTTTCTATGTCTAACTGAACTAACTGCAAGTGCACAGTCTATCGCGTAGTAATATAAGATATCGATCCCACAGGGACTCGTAATCAAGCTAGTATTCTCGGGTGTTACTATGTTTAGCTAGGTCGGTATGGTTTTAAGGGAATAAAAGCAAAAGAAGTGTGTATAATAAAGGGAAACTAAAGACCTTACTTAAGGTATTAATGCGTGAATCGGTATGCAATATGTTGGTTCTTCAAGGATTCGACAAGTCACCGGTGTTTTGGGTGTTTTCAAAAATAGTTTAAGAAGAAAATGACGGCTTAAAGACTTTTGTCTCACGATGGTTGTTGACGCTAGTCGCAACTCTAAGGCGGAACGTATGCTGTCGCTATTCCGTTCGCGGTTAAAATTACTTTTTGAAAACCATTTAGTTCTAATCCTTTTTAAAGCGTTGTCGCTGTTTTTTAAACGAATGCTTAGCTTTTACTATCTGGTCCTAACCTCAGCTGTCGCTTGTTGGTTTATACCTTTATGAATTTCCCACTGTCGTGGCAAAACTACTTTTAAATAAGTTCTCGCTGTCGCGACGAACATTTATTTAGAAAAATCGATTTAAAAACTAAAGCCAAAAATAAGTTTGAAAAGAACGAATACACCGGTTATTATCGAATCCCATCTGACCACCTATTACATACCGATTACTTTAATTTAGCCAGACATGAAATATAAACTAAGAACACGTAAACAATGGTAGAATATATAAGCATGCATCATAATGGAAAATAAAATTCAATTAACGATTATAATAAGAACCTGTAAATAATTCAATTGACCTTTGGGAAATCCTCCACAATGTCGGTAGGATTTAGTCTTGGTACCAATTACTCGTACATAATAGAATTGAAAAGTAAAACACAATTGCAAGGAAAGGAAAAGGAAACAATAAAGAAATTCTGAAACTCAAATTCGCTCTGAAAATAATTTGGCAGCACTTCGTGTCTTGAATGCAGCTCCCTTTTTCTGGTCTCAGCTTCCTCCTTTTAAAGTTGGAATTTCCAATGGTTAGTTGCTTCAGGAAGTGGGATTGATGTCAGAGAAAGTAGGAGCTAGTGGTCCACTCTTTTTGGTCTCTGAAGGCACTTACAACATGTGCACGTTTTCTGCATTTTTTGTCTGCATGACGGTCGTCATGGATTGTGACGGTCGTAACACGTATGACGGTCGTAATGGTCATGTGACGACCGTCATATCAGCAAAATCCGTATTTGCTGTTTTTGATCTGTTTTTCATCTAGTTTTCATCTGTAATTGCTTGTTTTCTTCATCTTGCTCCATTTGAAAATAAACTTTGAATACCTGCAAAATACCAGACAAATAAAGTGGAAAAACCCGAAATCGGAGTGAAACCAGTCATAGATTGGTTAAAATGTATGTCATTATATATATACGATTTCACGTTATCAACACACACGTGCGCACACGCGCACACACACGCACACGTGCACGTGAACACACGCATACACACACACGCACACACACACACACACGCACTCACGCAAGCACGCACCCACACACACAGTTACACGCACACACACATACACACACACAATCACACACGCGTGTGCGCACACACGCACGCACACGCACACACGCACATACGCGTACACTTGAACACACACAGATACACACACACACACACGTACGCGCGCACACACAACACACACGCGTGCGCACACAAACACACACGCACACGCACAAAAACACACACACACACACACACGTACGCACTCTCTCTCTCTCTCTCTCTCTCTCACACACACACACACACAAGCGCACACGCGTGCACACATACACACACACATACACGCACACACACACGAACAAACACGCGCCCACGTGTTCACGCACTCACACACACTTACGCATACACAAACATGCGCGCGCGCGTGCACCCACACACACATACGTGCGCATACCTACTCACACATGCACATACATACACACACACAGACACACACACAAAAACACACACACACACACACGTGCGCACACTCATTCTCTCTCACACACACAAACAAGCGCACACGCGCGCACACACACACTCACATACGCACACACACAAACAAACGCGCGCGCACGCATTCACGCACTCACACGCACTTGCACACACACAGACACACACACGCACGCATGCACAAACACACACACACACGCGCGCGCGTGCACGCTCACACACAAGGGCACACGCGTGCGTGCACGCTCACACACAAGGGCACACGCGCGCGCACATACACACACACATGCACGCACGCACGCACACACACGCGTGTGCACACACTCTCACACACACACGCACACACACACACACATACGTGCATACACACACACGGGTGCGCATAATCTCTCTCTCTCTCACACACACACATACACACACACGAGCGCACCCACACAGAAATACACACACGCGTGCGTGCATGCACACACAAACACGCCAGCGTGCTCACCCACACACGCGTACGCTCACACATAGACACACACAGAAACACACACACACACACACACACAGATACACAGACACACGCACATACACACACACATACACATACGCGCGTGCAAAAAAATAAACACGCGCGTATACAGACCCACACACGCACGTGTGTACACACACGCACGTGTGTACACACACATACACACAAACACACAGCGCACATGCTCGCACGAACACGCACGCACGCGCTTGCGCAAACACACACACGCCTGCATGCACACACACACACACACACATGTGCACAGACACACACACACACACATACGCACGCGCACACACACACACACGCACGCTTGTGTGCATGCGCGTGCGCACATACATACGCATACACAAATACGCAAGCGCACACACACGCGTGCGCACACTCTCTCTCTCTCCAACACACACACACACACGTGTGCACACACACACACACACGGATGCATGCACGATCACACACACACAAACACGGACACGCGTGTGTATGCACACACACACACGCACACCCGCACACACTCACATACACAAACACCCCCGCGCGCGCTCTCGCTCACACACAGACACACACTTGTGCTCACATACAAACATACAAGCGCGCCCGTCTGCGCGTACGCTCACACACACACACACACACACACACACACGTACACACGTACACCCGCACACATGTATACACATACACACACGTGCACACTCTCTCTCTCACACACACACACATACGCACACATACACATATGTGAGCGCACACCAAACAATCACGAGAGTGCGCGTGCGCAGTTATTTACACACACATACATGCGCACGCACATACACGCTCACACGCATCCATACGCACACGCATACACACACGGGCGCGCGTGCACACCCACACACACACCCACACACACACACACACACACGCATGCGTACACACACACACGTGCGCACACACACAGACACATACACGCGCGCGTGCACGCGCAAACACACAAACGTGTGCGCACACACACATACACGCACGCACGCACCCACGCGCACACACACATACACGCATGCACGCGCACACACACACACACACACACACACACACACACAAACATGATCGCGACTTTTTATGTCTAACTGAACTAACTGCAAGTGCACAATCAATCGCGTAGTAATAAAAGATATCGATCCCACAGGGACTCGTAATCAAGCTAGTATTTTCGGGTGTTACTGTGTTTAGCTAGGTTGGTATGGTTTTAAGGGAATAAAAGCAAAATAAGTGTGTAAACTATAGGGGAACTAAAGACGTTAATTAAGGTATAAATGTTTGAATCGGTATGCAATATGTTTGTTCTTCAAGGATTCGACAAGTTACCGCTGTTTTGGGTGTTTTCAAAAATAGTTTAAGAAGAAAATGATGGTTTAAAGACTTTTGTCTCACGATGGTTGTTGACGCTAGTCGCAACTCTAAGGCGAAACGTATGCTGTCGCTATCCCGTTCGCAGTTAAAATTACTTTTTGAAAACCATTAAGCTCTAATCCTTTTTAAAGCGTTGTCGCTGTTTTTAAAATGAATGCTTAGTTTTTACTATCTGGACCTAACCTCAGATGTCGCTTGTTGGTTCGTACCTTTATGAATTTCCCACTGTCGTGGCAAAACTGCTTTTAAATAAGTTCTCGTTGTCGCGACGAACATTTATTTTAGAAAAATCGATTTAAAAACTGAAGCCATAAATAAGTTTGAAAAGGAAAGTATACACCGGTTAATTATCGAATCCCATCTGACTACTTATTACATACCGATTACTTAAATTTAGCCAGACATGGAATGTAAATTAAGAACACGTAAACAATGGCAAAAAAAATATAAATATTCATTATAATGGGAAATAGAAATCAATTAACGATTAAAATGAGAACCTGTAAATAATTCGACTGGCTTTTGGGAAATCCTCCAAAATGACGGCAGGATTTAGTCTTTGTGCCAATTACTCGTACAGAATAGAATTTGGAAAGTAAAACAACAATTGCAAGGAAAGAAAGAAAAAGGAAACAATAAACGATAAGAAATTTGGAAACTAAAAATTGCTCTGAAAGTAAATTGGCAGCACTTCGTGTCCTCAATGCAACCCTCCTTTTCTAGTACCAGCTCCTTCCTTTTATAGATGCAATTTCCAACGGTTAATTTGCCTCAGGGAGTGGGATTGATCTCAGAAAATATAGGAGTTAGTGGTCCACTCCTTTTTGGCATTTGAAAGCACTTCACAGCACGTGCAGCATTTCTGCATTTTTATTGCATAACGGTCGTCATGGATGTGTGACGGTCGTAACACGTATGACGGTCGTCACATCTCTGTGACGGTCGTCACATCAGCAAAATCCGTATTTGCTGCTTTTGGCTTGTTTTTCATCTGGTTTTCATCTGTAATTGCTTGTTTTCTTCATCTTGCTCCATTTGAGCATGAACTTTGAATACCTGCAAAATATTGAACAAATAATATGGAAATATCTGAAATCGGAGTGAAACCGGTCACTGATTAGTAAAAATGTACGCCAGATTGTAGAATTTTAGCGCACGTCTTTGAAGTACTAGCATGACCACCATAAGGTGCTGAATGGCATTGGGAAATGATGTCTTCTATTTCTTCCTCTGGGACACAGCGACGGTATAAGTTGTCGGCGCCTCGTTTGAAGAGTAGAGGTTCGTCCCAGTAGTAATGCTTTAAGTCGTGGAAGAATTTCTTCTTTTGTTGATAAGTTAGGTCTGGTGGAAGCACACTTGCGGCCAAGTAATTAACGATGTCGGCAAACCAAGGCAAAGTGGCTTGGGCATAGACAGCTTCCACGGCTTTCTCAAGTTTCGGTTCTTCCGAAGTTGAGTTGGACATATCGCTTTCCAATTTGGCTATTAGACGTTCGTAGGGAAAGTCGTCATTGATAGGCACTGATTCTTGTTTAATGCCCTCTATTCGGGATAAGTGATCTGCAACTACGTTTTCATTCCCCTTCTTATCTTTAATTTCTAAGTCGAACTCTTGTAATAATAGGATCCATCTCAATAATCTTGGTTTGGCGTCCTTTTTGCTTATTAGGTACCTAATGGCAGCGTGATCTGTGTATATGATTATTTTGGCTCCTACCAAGTAGGAACAGAATTTGTCAAGTGCAAACACAAGTGCTAGAAGTTCCTTCTCCGTTGTGGCGTAGTTCATTTGGACAGGGTCTAAAGTTCTACTGGCAGAGTAGATAGCATGAAGCTTCTTGTCTTTCCTTTGTCCTAGAACTGCGCCTACAACATAATCACTCGCATCGCACATGATTTCGAATGGTAGTCGCCAATCTGGGGGTTGCATGATTGGTGCGGTAATGAGCGTTGTCTTTAGAGTTTCGAATGCTTCTAAGCATTCTTTGTCGAAAATGAACTCGACATCTTTCATTAGCAAACCTGTCAAAGTTTTTGTGATTTTCGAGAAATCCTTTATGAATCTTCGGTAGAATCCAGCATGTCCTAAAAAGCTTCGTATTTCTCATACGGTTTTCGGAGGTTGAAGATCCTTTATGATCTCTATTTTAGCTTTGTCAACTTCAATCCCTTTTTCAGATATGATGTGTCCTAAAACGATGCCTTGTCGGACCATGAAATGACATTTCTCCCAATTAAGGACAAGGTTCACTTTGGCACATCTTTTGAGTACCATTTCTAAATTTGACAGGCAGCTTTCAAAGCTTTGTCCGCATACAGAGAAGTCATCCATGAACACTTCCATGATGCCATCTATGAAATCTGCAAAGATTTCCATCATGCATCTTTGGAAGGTTGCTGGAGCATTGCATAGTCCGAACGTCATTCAGCGATAAGCAAAAGTTCCATAAGGACAGGTGAATGTTGTCTTTTCTTGGTCATCGGGGTGAATAGGAATTTGAAAGAATCCTGAATAACCATCTAGATAGCAGAAGTACGAATGTTTCGCTAGTCTTTCCAACATCTGGTCTATGAAAGGTAAAGGGAAGTGATCTTTCTGAGTCGCCTTATTCAGTTTTCTATAATCGATACACATCCTGTTTCCGGTCACAACTCTTTGAGTTATCGCTTCTGTGAACGGAATAGTGATATTTAGTTGTTTCAGAAGTTCAACGAATTTCTTAAATTGTCCTGAAGTTTTAGAATTTATGAATCTTTGAGGATAAGGGATAGGTGGTTTATATGGCGCTGGAGACACATATGAGTTTTCATCTTTGGCGGCCTTTTGCTCGTCACATTCCTTCTTTTCTGTTTCAGACTCCTTTTCTGTTGGTTTATCAGATTTCTGATGCATGACTAAATCTTCATTCCTAGGATCTATTGGGCCTTCCAATTCTTTTCCACTTCTCAATATGACAGCGTTTGCATGACCTTTCGGATTAGGTTATGGTTGGCCTGGAAATGTCCTAGCTGGTGCAGCTGCAGAGGCTTGTTGTTGAGCCACTTGTGATATCTGCGTTTCGAGCATTTTATTGTGGGTGGCTAAAGCGTCTACTTTTCCGGTCAGTTGTTTAATTTGCTCGCTAGTGTGTATGTTTTGATTCAGGAATTCTTTATTTGTTTGAGCTTGAGTAGCTATAAATATTTCCATCATCACTTTGAGATTTGATTTCCTAGGAGCAGTTTGGGCAGCAGCGGCTGGTTTCTGATATCCTGGCGGAGCAGCGGGTGCTTGCAAGGCATTATCGTTCTTGTAGGAAAAGTTTGGGTGGTTCCTCCATCCTGGGTTGTAAGTATTTGCGTAAGGATTTCCTTGAGCGTAGTTTACTTGGTCTGGTAGAATTCTTGTCAATAATGGGCACTCGGGCGCATTATGAGTGGCGATTCCACATAACTCGCAGTTTGGAGTTACAGCAGCTACGGTTGCAGTTGGGGTAACGGTCAGACTGTCGATTTTCTGCGCTAGAGCATCTACCTTAGTGTTGAACTTTTCAAGACTGTTGATCTCGTACATCCCACCTTTCGCTGCGGGTTTCTCTGCTGAAGTTCGTTCACCTCCCCATTGGCAGTGGTTCTGAGACATGTTTTCAATAAGTTGATAGGCTTCGTCGTATGGCTTATCCATAAGTGCACCGCCTGCGGCGGCGTCTACCGTTAATCTGGTATTATATAGAAGCTCATTGTAGAAAGTATGGATCGTCACCCAGTCTTCTAAACCATGGCGAGGACATGCTCTCATCATATCCTTGAACCTTTCCCACGCTTCGTAGAAAGATTCAGTATTTTTTTTGTCGAAATCCGTTGATTTGAGCTCTAAGCATAGCAGTTTTGCTTGGCGGAAAGGATCTTGCTAAGAAAAAATTCTTCAATTGTTCCCACGTCGTAACGGAGTTGGATGGTAAGGATTGTAACCATGTCCAAGCTCTATCTCTAAGAGAGAAAGGAAAGAGACGAAGTCTTATTGCGTCTGGAGTTACTCCATTTTCCTTCACTGTGTTTGCGTATTGCACAAACTTCGTTAAGTGTTCATTCGGATCCTCAGTTGCATTTCCTGAGAATTGATGTTGTTGTACAGCTGGCAGCAATGACGGTTTCAGTTCGAAATCGTTTCGATTGATAGCTGGGGCAACAATGCTACTTCGAGGTTCCAGCTAAGAGGGGGTAGCGTAGTCCTTCAGCGGTTTGTTCTGAGGTCCGTCAGCCATCTTTGATTTTTCAACAGGAGGATGAGCTAGAAGATCAGGAATATTGTGTTTTCGTTGATATTCGAGGATGCGCCTTCTTAAATGTAAGAAGCGCTCTAGTTCGGCGATTGTAGGTTGTAAGATGTCGCCTTGTGAGCGAGTACTTGGCATACAACCGAAGAACGAGTAGAGGGAGAGAGAATAGTTAACCTAGTCTATACTGTCTAACAAAGGATTACACTATTGACTAAACGGGTCCCCGGCAACGGCGCCAAAAACTTGATCGCGACTTTCTATGTCTAACTGCACTAACTGCAAGTGCACAGTCTATCGCATAGTAATAAAAGATATCGATCCCACAGAGACTCGTAATCAAGCTAGTATTTTTGGGTGTTACTGTGTTTAGCTAGGTTGGTATGGTTTTAGGGGAATAAAAGCAAAATAAGTGTGTAAACTATAGGGGAACTAAAGACGTTACTTAAGGTATAAATGCTTGAATCGGTATGCAATATGTTGGTTCTTCAAGGATTCGACAAGTCACCGGTGTTTTGGGTGTTTTCAAAAATAGTTTAAGAAGAAAATGACGGTTTAAAGACTTTTGTCTCACGATGGTTGTTGACGCTAGTCGCAACTCTAAGGCGAAACGTATGCGGTCGCTATCCCGTTCGCAGTTAAAATTACTTTTTGAAAACCATTAAGCTCTAATCCTTTTTAAAGCGTTGTCGTTGTTTTTAAAATGAATGCTTAGTTTTTACTATCTGGACCTAACCCTAGATGTCGCTTGTTAGTTCATACCTTTATGAATTTCCCACTGTCGTGGCAAAACTGCTTTTAAATAAGTTCTCGTTGTCGCGACGAACATTTATTTTAGAAAAATCGATTTAAAAACTGAAGCCATAAATAAGTTTGAAAAGGAAAGTATACACCGGTTAATTATCAAATCCCATCTGACTACTTATTACATACCGATTACTTAAATTTAGCCAGACATGGAATGTAAATTAAGAACATGTAAACAATGGCAGAAAATATAAATATGCATTATAATGGGAAATAGAAATCAATTAACGATTAAAATGAGAACCTGTAAATAATTCGATTGGCTTTTGGGAAATCCTCCAAAATGATGGCAGGATTTAGTCTTTGTGCCAATTACTCGTACAGAATAGAATTTGGAAAGTAAAACAACAATTGCAAGGAAAGAAAGAAAAAGGAAACAATAAACGATAAGAAATTTGGAAACTAAAAATTGCTCTGAAAGTAAATTGGCAGCACTTCGTGTCCTCAATGCAGCCCTCCTTTTCTGGTACCAGCTCCCTCCTTTTATAGATGGAATTTCCAACGGTTAATTTGCCTCAGGGAGTGGGATTGATCTCAGAAAATATAGGAGTTAGTGGTCCACTCCTTTTTGGCATTTGAAAGCACTTTACAGCACGTGCAACATTTCTGCATTTTTATTGCATGATGGTCGTCATGGATGTGTGACGGTCGTAACACGTATGACGGTCGTCACATCCCTGTGACGGTCGTCACATCAGCAAAATTCGTATTTGCTGCTTTTGGCTTGTTTTTCATCTGGTTTTCATCTGTAATTTCTTGTTTTCTTCATCTTGCTCCATTTGAGCATGAACTTTGAATACCTGCAAAATACTGGACAAATAATGTGGAAATATCCGAAATCGGAGTGAAACCGGTCACTGATTAGTAAAAATGTACGTCATTATATATATACGATTTCGCGTTATCAAACTCCCCTAAACTTGAATCTTTGCTTGTCCTCAAGTAAAGGTAGGAAAAAATTTAAAGTTTGGCAAGCACGCGGCACGCTCTTCCTTTGATAAGATTTCTCAGACGTCAAGTTAGGAAAGTCGGGGGTCCAATGCAAACAAAACATATACGGCAATGACACTAGATTGTAAGTCTTCAAAGGCCTCTCTTTTATGCAAGCCAGTCCCAATCATGTTACTGCAACTCGGTTTCAAGCTTCTCGCAACAAATTTTACCCGGTTTCGTTCTGGCGCAATCACATTAAGCCCGTTGTCCATACACGTTCATGGCAAGCAAACCTGTTGGTGACTATGATCTCTTTGCTAGTTTGATTTTTCTTCGCACATATGCTCATTCTGCTATAAATCTGCAAGAGTTTTGTACCGTTGGGATAAATGCTTGGGCGAGGAGCACCTAACTTAGAAGGAACATGTCTCTATATTCAGGCTATATGGCTTTTATTTTCTTTCATGATTATTCATTTCATACTAGAGATCACGCACTTATTTGCATCGGTTTCTTACTTAGAAGTGTTTAGGATGGTGCTGACTGCTCGTATAAACTACTGGGGGCTCCATTTGAGTCGAAACTTGAGGCGTTGGTATGAGTAAGTAGTGAGACTAACTCGCATAAACCAGAGGTCTAAGGTGTCAGGGCGGTAGTGGCTTTGTTAAAATTTTCTTCTCGGGAATTCCAAACTTGGTAAAGCTTAGGCGTGTCACGTGATGCTTTGGAGAGGATAAAAGTTTCTTTGTATATGTCGGATAAAGCGCGGGGAGTTCATGTAACGGAGGGATATATATGAATGAGTTTTATTTGCCAAAATTACTTTAAATTGAAAATTTGAAAGAAAGGTACAATCGAAAATAACAGGGAAAAGGGAAATAACGGTCCGCTCCCACACTAACTCAATCAGTGTCCTCACTGATTTGAAAGAATGCGGAAGGGAAAAATACAAAGGAAAGAAAAACAAAAAGACAAGAAATGAAATATACTACTAGTCCATTCCTCTTCCTCTATCTCTACCTCTACCTCTGCCTCTTCCGTCGCGTGCCTCGAGGTTCAAAGCTCCGGTGTGGAAGATGTACTCGTGGAGGCCGTCGACTCGCACAGTGAGGTTGGCCATGTCGTCGACCAGGCCGTATTGGACGTCCTGGATTTGCTGCATAGATGTCCTCATGTGACCGGTTTGTTCTCTCTGCCACGCTTCGAACTGTTCAGCCCGTTGGTTCTGTTGTTCTATCATAAGCATCATCTGATTCTGCTGTTCGATGCAGCGGAGGAAAGCAGCGGTTGTGTCATCGGTTTCAGGATGGCGGCGGCGGCGCGAGGAAAGGCCTTCGGCAGCAGTTGCTTGTGATGGCTCAACCTGGTCGGCTCTATCCAACTCGTCTTGAACTTCATCCCTGGGCTCTTGGGCATTATCCTGAGTTGGGGCAGCGGGAGCATTTGGATCGAAGAGCCAATTGGGTCTATCCTGCGGATGCATTCGGGTGCGGGAGGGCATGATAATGCTCTGGATAGTGCGACCTTGCACTACCGAATGATATTTCCCATCTGCGCGGGATCTGATTAGGTGAGAGGCGCGACAATGGTCGGTGTCTAGGAAGACAGGGGGCATCTGGCGAAGGGTCTGGAGGCGGTCGCCAAGACCGAGGCCTAAGGCGATATATGTGATGATGCCACCAAAATAGAAGGGTTTTAAGCTGCGGTTGCAATTGGCTTGAATGTGAGCCAAGAGGAATGGGGCGGCGTTAACAGGTTCTGAAGCAAACACGCAATGGAGAAAGAACAGCTCCTTCGAGTTGACCTTGTGGTTACTGTCACGAGCGAAGATGGTGTTGTTCAACACGTGATGAAAGTAGAGGATTGTTGGGTTGTCGATGTGAGTGGCGTTTAGAGTTTCCCAACTATCCGTAGTGGTGCCGGTCAGTTGGTTCCATAGAGTGAAAGCTTCATGGTAGAACTGATCGGATGGGCGGCGATGAGCATCGTCGCTGTGAGAAAACAGTAGCATGACGGCAATGCGGTCCTGGGGGACTTGATATTCGGTGCCGAACAAGCGGAAGCAAGCGGCGCCGGTGAGTTGATTGGTATCGCCGGGTGAAGTCACGTACGCGAAGGAACTGAGAAACTCCAGTGTGAGTTGCTCGTAGGTGGGTTGAGGGTTGGTGCATAGATGCCAAATGTCGGCCCTCTGCAGCATCCAAGTGACACCATCCAGAAATTCCCAGTTCTGTCAATGAATCTAGGTGAGCTTAGTTGGTCGGTTGAAGCGACCGTTGATGGAAAGCTATGTAGTTCGTCCTCTGTCTTCCGCCGGCCTCGCCTTCTCGGAAAAGGATATTGCTCAAGTTGGAGTTTTCACGATTTTGTCGGGCCATTTTTTCGTGAGAGAGAGGTTCAGAGAAGGAAAATAGATAGTTTCTGCGGATGGAGAGGTATGGGAATGCAGAGGTTAATATATAATAGTGGAATGGAATTTGAAATGGTGGAGGGTTAATGGGGAATTCAGAAGGTTGTAGTGGAGTGTAAATGTGTGAAAGTGGGAAAGTAGGAGAGTGAAAGTGGAAAGGGTCGTAACCCCTGTTTTGACAGAATTGGGGTTTTGTTCGCGTGATGACCGTCAGGGGTGTATGACGGTCGTAATACATGTGACGACCGTCAGGGGTGTGTGACGACCGTCACACCAGCGAATTCTGCAGAATTGCAGAAGTTCGCTTGGGGGGCATTTTCCAGTGATTTTTTATTCCAATGCATTATGAGAAAATAGTCACAAAATAGAAGATAACAGGAAACAAGATTAAGGGAAATACCGGAATGAAATTAAAATAACATTGAATCAAAAAACGAGTTTAATGTAATACAATATCTAAAAAGAAACATTTGCAAAATTAAATAATGTGAAACAACGTGAAATGCAGTAAACTAGACTTAAAAAGAAAACTAAAATATCACGCCTTTGGTTGCTTCAAGTTGTTGATCTGCTGAATAACTTCATCAAATTGGTCGCTAACTACGTCCATGTAAGTAACGAAATCCATGTGAAGTTGCGTTAATTCATCTTTTATAGTGGTTAATTCCAGCTTGAAGTCGTCCATAGTCCTCAGAACAGTGTCCAATTTGTCTGTGTCTTGTTCAGGAGTGGGGTCAGAAAGTTATGGTAATTAGGAGGGGTCTCAGGATCTGTCTCCACTTCAGACTCATAATCTTGGTAGTACATATAGTCATGTGCTTCTAATATGTGATCACTGTCGTACATGTAAGCCTGGGGTGTGGAGTGAGGTGATAGAGGTCCCATAGGCTCGTCCAATTCATAAAGCCAATTGTTTTTGTTGTGGATACTTGTTAGCTCGTGGTTGGGCAATGTGAAAAGGTGGACAGGTTGATCAGCTATGAGGTATTCGTAGGCTCCTGGTCCTAAGGTACCTAAGATACGTCTGTTGAAGCAGAACTGGATGTCCATTGATCTGAGGTTGCCGAAACGAATGGCTCTGTTCAGGTGATACCTCAGGCCAATTTCGTGGGCAATCATGGTGCTAAGCCTCCTATTAAAATGGGTGAGTGAGGTTCCTGATTAAGGCGTGTGAATGCCCTCATCATAAAAGGGACAATATTGACAGGGCGGCCTTGTGAAGCACAGAAAAGGATGAACAACTCTTCTTTTGAGACTGTTGTGATGTTTTCCTCCTTCCCAAAGAGGGTATGGGCTAAAATCCTATGAAAATAACGGAGTGCTGGATTGTGTATCTCGTTGTTGTACATGTCATTAGGTTCAGGGTGATAGTTACCTGTGATGGTACCCCAAAATTGTTCTAACTCGAGATCAATATCCTCTTCAGTGTTGGTAAACACAAAAGGTCCGCTAGGGAAGCCTAGGATGTTAGCTAATGACGTATGGTTGTGGGTTTGGTCCATTCCAAACATTCTAAAGGTTATTAGCTCTTTGGCGGATCCATATCCATGTTCGGGTAAGTAGCTTAAGGAGTTAAGGAATTCGAACGTGAGTTCGCGGTAGGTAGCAAATCGGGTCTTTAGAGCAGTTTGCTCCCAGCCTAATTGGTTAAATAAATACTGAATGCTATCTTGGATTCCTAGCTTATCCATGGTGGCTCTATCGTAGTACAGAGTCGAAGCAAAGCTTCTCTGAGTTAGTGCCTCAAATCTGGCCTTGTGAATTAGTCCTCTAAATACAACAGTCGTAACGTCGATGTCAGCCATACTCGGAGGTTAGTCGGATAAAAATGGGAGAAAAGTAGAACGACTTTAAAATCCTGAAAAAGTTGAAATCACATTTACTCAGATTAGATTTTTAAGAAGCAAAGGGTGATAAAAGAAAGAAAAAATAAAATAAATAATAGAAAATAAGAAAATAGAAATTTATGGAAATTATTAGTTAAAATGAAAA
>OZ012739.1:404053385-404063385 GCA_963859935.3 Lathyrus sativus | reverse complement strand
TACACAGACACACACACGTGCGCACATACACACACACGGCGCGCATGCGCACACACACACGGACACGCACTCGCGCTCACACAAACACAAACACGCGTGCGCGCGTACACAAACACACACACACACACACACATACACACACACACACACACACACACACTCACGCACGCCGCACACACACTCACACACGAGCACGTACCCATGCTCACGCATACAAGCGCGCGCGTGCGTGCACACACAAGCACATGCGTGCATACACAAACACGCAAGCACGCACACACACATACACACACACATAAACACGCGGGTGCGTGCAAACATACAGAAGCGTGCGCGCGCACACAAACATACACACGCGCGCGCATACCCAGACGCACACACACACACCTGCGCAGACATAAACACACACACGCGTGCGTGCAACACAGACACACACATAAACACACGCGCACACACACAAAGAAACACAAGCGCGTGTAAACATTCACAAACGCGCGTACACAATCACACACACACACGTGCGTGCACACACGCACACACACATGGCACGCGTGCTCACAGACACACACACGTACACACACACACGTGCGTGCACCTACACTCACACACACGCACGCAGAATCACACACGCGCGCGCATACACAAGCACGCGTGTGCACACACTCTCTCAAACACACACACACACACACACGCACATACGTGCGCACATGCGCATACACATACACACACATGTACACACGCACACACACACACGCAAGTGTTCACACACACTCTCTCTCTCTCTCACACACACACACACACACACACGCGCGCACACACGCACGCACAAACACACAAAAATACACAAGCGCACACGTGCGCGCACACACCCACACACGCGCGCACACACAGACACGCACACCCACACACACGCGCGCACACACAGACACACACACACACACACACACCTGCACAGACACTCATACACACACACAAGCGCGCAACACAGGGACACACACAAACACACATGCACACACACGCACAAACACACGCGCGCACAAACTCACACACGCGCATACACAGACACACACACACACACGTGCGCGCATACATACACACACACACATGCACGCACGCACTCACGCACGTCGCAGGCACACATACACGCATGCACAAGCGCACGCATGCTCACGCACACACGCACAAACAAACACGCAGACACACACACAAGCACACACGCATACACATACACACGAGCGCAGACACATACACACACACACACAAGCAAGCACGCACGCGCACACACACACACACACACGCACGCACATACACATGCACAAACGCACTCGCGTGCACACAAACACTTGCGTGCAGACACAGACACACACACGCGCACACACACACACGTGCGCGCATACATACGCACCCACACACAAACACGCGCGCGTGCGCATAATTACACACACACACACACACACACACAAACGCACAGACACACACACGCGTGCACTCATGCACGCACGCACGCAAGCACGCACGCACATGTACACACACGCGCGTGCGAACACGCGCTCGCACAACCTCACACCCGCGTGCATGCACCCACACACACACGCGCACACACACACACACACTCATACACACACACACACGCACGCACACTCGCGTGCATACACTACGCGCATGCACACACAGACACACACGCGCGCGCACCCACACACATGCGTGCGCACACACACACAAACACACATACACAAACACGCACGTGCGTAAAAACATACACGCACGCACGCACACACACACACAGCCACACATAAACACGCACGCACACGCACACACTCACACACACATACACACACGCGCGCACGAACGCGCACACGCACACACACACACACACACATAAACACGCGTGCGCCCGTGCGCGCACACACGCACACACACACACACACACACAAATAAACACGCGTGCGCCCGTGCACGCACTCACCCACACACACACACACACACACAAGCACGCACACACCCACCCGCACACACACACACACCTGCGCATATACACACACAAACACACGCGCGCACACACACGCACACACACACACACACATGCGAAGACACACACACACACGCGCGTGTGCACGACACGGATTCACACACACAAACACACGCGCGTACATTGACACACACACACACACACGTGCGCGCACACACATACATAAATACGACGCGCGTGCTCCCGCACACACGCGCGTGCGGGCGCTCGTGCGTAATCACAAAAAGACACACACGCGTGCGCGCGCACACACACACATGTGAGCAGACACACACGCACACACAAACACGCAGGCACTCAAGCACGCACTCACGCGCACACACATACGCACTTGCGCAGACACATACACACACACACACACGCACAAACATACACGAACGTGCACACACACACACACGCACACACACACACACAAGCATACACGCACTCGTGTGCACACAAACACTTGCGTGCACACATAGACACACAGACACGCACACACAGACACAGACACATAAACACGCGCGCGCGTGCGCCTACTCTCTCTCTCTCACACACACACACACAAACACAAACACACACATGTGCGCATGCAAACACACACCCACACACACATGGCGCAAAACATACGCACACACAAACGAACACGCGTGCGTGCGAGTGCACTTACACACACACGCATGCGCAAGCATATACACATTCACATGCATGCTCGCACGGACACACACGCGCGTGTGCACACATACACACACACTCACACTCACCCACTCACGCACACACACACATACACATGCGTGCTCACACACTCTCTCACAAACACACACACACACACACACACACACACACACACACACACACACACACGTGCACACACACACATAAACACGCGGGCGTGCGTGCGCGCAAACACACACTCGCGTGCGCAAACACAAACACACATACACACACGCATTCACGTACGCACGCACCCACACACACACACGTACACGTACAAACACACACAAACACATGCGTGCGCACACACACACAGACACACACGAGCGCGCAAACACACACGTGTGCGCACTCTCTCTCTCTCTCTCTCTCTCTCTCTCACACACACACACACACACACATACACACGTGCACACACGCGCACACACACGTTTGCACACGTGCACACATGCATACACACACACGCGCGTGTGCTCACGCTCTCTCACATACAAAAACACACAAACACACACACATGTGCACGCACACACGGACACACACACACACATACACGTGCGCGTGCGCACACTCTCACACACACACACACACACACACAAGCACATGCGCATATACACACACAAACACATAAACACGTGCGTGCGTGCAAACATACACACGCATGCTCACATGCACACACATATACACACGCACGCACGTACGCACACAGACACACAAACACACATAAACAAGCGCACGCGCGTACGCGCACACGTACACTCACATGCAGTCATGCAGGCACGCACGTACCCATCCGCGCACACACACACACACTTGCGCAGAGACACACACAAACACACATGCGTACACAGACACACACACACGTGCGTGCACACACACACACACACATGGCGCGCGTGCTCACTCCGACACAAACGTGCGTGCTCGTTCGCCCTCACACAAACACACACACGCGTGCGCATAGACACACACACATGTGCACACACACACACATACCTGCACAGACACACACACACACACATGCAAGCTCACACACACACACTCGCGCACATGCGTTTGCGCGTGCTCGCGCACACAAACACACACACAGGTGCCCACGCACACACACACACACACAAACACGCAGGCACGCACTCACACGCACACACATACACACACACACACACACACACTTGCGTAGACACACACACACACACACGCAGGCACGCAGGCACGCATGCACACACATACACACAGACGCACGCACACACCCACACACATGCACACATGCACTCGCGTGCACACATTGACACACGCACATGTACACACACACACACGCACAGAGACAAACACGCGTGCATGCGCACACTCACACACACACACATACACACTCAACCACACGTGCGCACACACATACGCACACACAGACGAACACGTACGCGCGCGTGCGCCAACACACACACACACACACACACGCACACACACGCACAGACACACATACACATGCACGCAAACAAACACGCCCGTGCACACAAACTCTCTCTCTCTCTCTCTCTCTCTCTCACACACACACACACATAAGCAAGCACACACGCGTGCGCACACTTTCTCTCTCTGTCTCTCTCTCTATCACACATTCAAACACACTCACGTGCGCGCGCACGCACACGGTCGCATGTACGCACGCATGAATTAGCACAGGCGCACGCGCGTGCGTGCACACGTACATAAACACGCGCGCACGCACGCTAACACATACGCGCGCGCTCTCCTAAACACACTCACGTGCGCACACACAAACACACAAGCATGCCCGTGCGCGCGTACGCGCACACACATATACTCACGCACGCACGCACACATGCATACACGTACACACGCACCCACACACACACACACATGCAAACACCCACACACGCACACACATACGCATGCACACACACACACACGTGCGGGCACACCTAAACACACACGTGCACGCGTGCGTGCACACGCACTTACACACACACGTATGCGCACGCACATACATACACATGCACGCTCGCACGGATACACACACACGCACCCGCGCATGCGCGGTAACGCACACGCATGTGCGCAAACGCAAACACACATACACACACGCACTCACGCACGCACGCACACACTCACAGACGCACGCATGCACCCACACTCACACACGCGCATATAGACACATGCGCGCGCGTGCGCTCTTGCACACACACACACGTGCGCGCATAAACACACACGAGCGCGCAAACACACACATGTGTGCGAATGCGCTCTCTCTCTCTCTCACACATGTGCGCACACACGCAAACACACGTTTGCACACGTGCACACACTCTCTCTCTCTCTCTCTCTCACACACACACACTCAAACACACACACATGCGCGCACACACACACAAACACACACACGTGCGTGCACACGCACACACACACAAGCGCGTGCACACACACACACACACATACACACGTGTGCGCACACTCACACACACACACACACACACACACAAGAACGTGCGCACATACATAAACACAAACACGCGCGTGCGTGCAAACATACACACACATGCGCACGCACACACAGACACACACACGCGGACGCACGCACGCACACATGAACTTGCACATGCACACGCGCGTGCTCGCACATACACATACACATGCGTGCACGTGCACTCACACACACACACATGCGTGCACGTGCACTCACACACACACACACGCACAGACACACACACACACACCTGCACAAACACACGCGCGTGCACATACACACACGGACACACACACACACACATGCAAGCACAAAAACATACGCGTACGCACACTCTCTCTCTCTTACACACACATACACACACACACACACAAACACACACGCACACACGGACGCACGCACGCACGAACACGCACACACACACAAACACGCATACGCGCGTGCGTGAGCACACACATACCCACGTGCGCGCACACTCAAACACACACACACACGCGCACTCGCACACACAAACACAGAAACACGCATGTGCGCGCGTACGCGCACACACTTGCAAGCACGCACGCACGCACATACGCACACACGTACGCGCACGCACACACACACACACACACACACACGTGTGCAAACACACACACATGCACACACGTACGCACACACACACACACACACGTGCGTGCACACCCAAACACACACACGCATGCGCATGCTTATACGCATTCACATGCACACTCGCATGGACACACACACGCGCGTGCACGCACGCGCACATGCACACACTCACCCACCCACACACACACACACACATGCGTGCGCAGACACTCTCTCAGAAACACACACACACACACACACACAAACACACGTGCGTGCGTGCGGGCAAACCCTCACACGCGTGCGTGCGAGCAATCACACACACATGTGCGCAAACACAAACACACATACACACACGCACTCACATACGCACACACGCACGCACGCAAACACCCACGCACACACACGTACACGTACACACACACAAAAACACATGCGTGCGTGTGCACACACACACACAGACACACACGAGCGCGCAAACACATACGTGTGCGCACTCTCTCTCTCTCACACAGATACACACACACATACACACGTGCGCACACGCGCACACACACGTTTGCACATGTGCACACATGCACACACACATGCGTGCATGTTCACGCTCTCACACATACAAACACACACACACACACACACACAAACACACACACGTGTACGCACACACGGACACACACAGACACACACACACACGTGCGCGTGCGCACACTCACACACATACACACGCAAGCACGTACGCATATACACACACAACAAACACATAAACACGCGCGTGCGCACATGCACACACATATACACACGCACACATGTACGCACACAGACACAAAAACACACATAAACAAGCGCACGCGCGTGCGCACACACGTACACTCACATGCAGGCATGCAGGCACGCACGAACCGATGCGCGCACGCACACACACACTCACACGCTTGCGCAGACACACACAAACACACGCACGTACACAGACACACAGACATATGGCACGCGTGCTCACTCAGACACAAACGCGCGTGCTCGGTCATCCTCACACAAACACACACTAGCGTGTGCACAGACATACACAGACACAACTGCGCAGACACACACACACACACACACGCAAGCTCACATACACAAACACGCGCGCGCGCAAGAAGGCACAGGCGCTCGCTCACACACACGCGCGCACATGCGTTTACGCGTGCTCGCGCACATAGACACATACACACACATGTGCCCACACACACACGCACACACAAACACGCAAGCACGCACTCACACACACACACACACACACACACACACACTTGCGCAGACACATACACACACACACACACACACACGCTGGCACGCATGCACACACATACACACACACACACACGCACACACACACATGCACACATGCACTCGCGTCCACACATTGACACACGCACATGTACACACACACACGCACAGAGACAAACACGTGCGCGTGCGCACACTCTCTCTCTCTCACACACACACACACAACCACACACACACACACACGTCCACGTACACACACACACACACACACACACGCACACACACACACACACAAACACGCACGCGCGCGTGCGCCAACACACACACACACGCATGCGCATACACACACACACACGCGTGCACACACACACACACACACGCACAGACACACACACACGCACACAAACAAACACACCCATGCGCACAAACTCTCTCTCACACACACACACACACACACACACACACACACTCACACACACAAGAAAACACACACGCGTGCGCACACTTTCTCTCTCTCTCTCTCTCTCTCTCTCTCTCTCTCTCTCTCTCTCTCTCTAACACACATTCAAACACACACACGTGCGCGCGCAAGCACACGGTGGCACGCACGCGCGTGCGTGCACACACACATACACACGCGCGCGCACAAGCAAACTCACACACGCACGCTCTCCTAAACACACTCACGTGCGCACAAACAAACACACAAACACGCCCGTGCGCGCGTACGCGCACACACGTACACTCACGCATGCACGCACACATGCACGCACGTACACACGCACGCACACACACACACACACATGCAAACACACACACAAGCACACACATACGCGCACACACACGTGCGGGCACACCTAAACACACACGTGCACGCGTGCATGCACACGCACTAACACACACACACGCATGCGCACGCACATACAGACACATGCACGCTCGCAGTGATACCCGCACACACGGATACACACAAACACGCGCGCGCGCATGCGCGGAAACACACACACACGTGCGCAAACACAAACACACATACACACACGCACTCACGCATGCACGCACGCGCTCACGGACGCACACACGCACCCACACTCACACACTCACACACACACAAACACATGGGTGCGCGCGTGCGCTCCCACACACACACGCGTGCGTGCATACACACATACACACACGAGCGTGCAAACACACACATGTGCACGCATACGCTCTCTCTCTCTCTCTATCTCTCTCTCCCACACACACGTTTGCACACATGCACACTCTCTCATATACACACACACACACACTCAAACACACACACACACACGTGCGTGCACCCACACACAAACACACACACGTGCGTGCACACACAGACACACACGTGTGTGTGCACACGCACACACACACACACAAGCGGGTGCCCACACACACACACATACACACGCGTGCACACACTCACACACATACACACACACACAAGCACGTGCGCACATACATACAAACAAACACGCGCGTACGTGCATACATACACACACACATACACACACACACTCACGCACGCACGCACGCACAGACACACAGACACATATTCACACACGCACACACACACACACGCAAGCTCACACACAAACACACGCGCGCGCAAGCAGGCACGCGCGCTCGCTCACACACACACGCGTGCGTGCGTTTGCGCGTGCTCGCGCAGACAGACGCACACACATGTGCCCACACACACACACGCACACACAAACACGCAGGCACAGACTCACGCGCACACACATACACACACACACACACACTTGCGCAGATACATACACAGACACACTTGTGTAGACACATTCACACACACACACACACGCATGCACGCATGCACAAACATACACACACACACGCACGCACGCACACACGCACATGCACACATGCACTCGGGTGCACACACAGGCACACGCACACGGACAAACACGCGCGCGCGCACACACTCTCACACACACACACAACCACACAGACACACACGTGCCCGCACACATACGCACACACAAACGAAAAACGCACACGCGCGTGCGCCAACACACACACACACACGCATGCGCACACAGACACACACGCGCACGCACACACACTCACACACACACACACGCACACACACACACACAAACACGCCCGTGCGCACAAACCCTCTCACACACACACACACACAAGCACACACACACGCGTGCACAAACTTTCTCTCTCTCTCTCTCTCTAACACACATTAACACACACAAACAAACACGTACACGCACCCACAAGGTCGCACGCACGCACGCATGAACTCCCACACGCTCACGCGTGTGCATGCACACACACATACACACACGCGCGTGCTCTACTAGACACACTCACGTGCGCACACACAAACACACAAGCAAGCCCGTGCGCGCGTACGTGCACACACATACACACACACACGCACACATGCACGCACATACACACGCACGCACACACACATACACACACATGCAAACACACACACACGCACACATATACGCGCACACACACACACACGCTCGCACGGATACACACAAACGAATACACGCGCGCGTGCATGCGCGGAAACACACACACGCGTGCGCAAACACAAACACACATACACACACGAACTCACGCAGGCACGCACTCACGGACGCACGCACACACCCACACTCACACACACGCGCGCACACACACACACACAAACACATGCGTGCGCGCTTGCGCTCCTACACACACACACGCGTGCGCGCATACGCACACACACACAGACACACACGAGCGTGCAAACACACACTTGTGTGTGCATACGTTCTCTCTCTCTCTCTCTCACACGCGCGCACACGCGCACACACATGTTTGCACTCGTGCACACTCTGTCACACACACACACACACACTCAAACACACATACATGTGCGCACACACACACCAACACACACACGTGCGTGC
>OZ012739.1:404038385-404050885 GCA_963859935.3 Lathyrus sativus | reverse complement strand
GCGGAAACACACACACGCGTGCGCAAACACAAACACACATACACACACGCACTCACTCACGCACGCACGCACGCACACACACACACACACACACACACACACACACACACAAACACATGCGTGCGCGCGTGCGCTCCCACACACATACACAGACACACACGAGCATGCAAACACACACATGTGTGCGCATACGCTCTCTCTCTCTCTCTCACACACACACACACACACACGTCGCACACGCGCACACACGTGTTTTCACACGTGCACACTCTCTCACATACACACACACACACACTCAAACACACACACGTGCGCGCACACACACACACAAGCAAACACACGTGCGTGAAGACACACACACACGTGCGCGCACACACGCACACACACACACACACAAGCGCGTGCACACATATACACACATACACACGCGTGCGCACACTCACACACACACACACAAGCACGTGCGCACATACATACACACAAACACGTGCGTGTGTGCAAACATACACACATGCGCACACACACACACACATACACACACACTCACACACGCATGCACACACACAAACACAAACACACATCCACACACACATGCGCGTGCACGCGCAAGCACACAGACGTACGCACACACACATGAACTTGCACACGCACACGCGGGTGCTCGCACACACACATACACACGCGCTTACAAGCAAACACACGCGCGCACTCTCGCCTAAACACACTCACGTGCGCATACACAAACACACAAGAACGTCTGTGCGCGCGTACGCGCACACTCACACACTTACGCACGCACGCGCACGCACACACACGTGCAAACACACACACACGCACACATATACGCACACACACACACACACAAGTGCGGGCACACCTAAACACATACGTGCACGCGTGCGTGCACACGCACTTACGCACACACGCATGCGCACGCACATACACACACACGCACGCTCGCACGAACACACACACGGATACACACACGAACACACATGCGCGCGTGCATACAAATACACGCGCGCGCGCTCATGCGCGCAAACACAATCACACACACACACACACACACACGAGCACGGGCGTGCGCTCCCAAACACACACGCGCGTGCGCGCATACAAACACACACACATACACACACGAGCACGCAAACACACACACACACACACACGAGCACGTGCGTGCGCTCCCAAACACACACGCGCGTGCGCGCATACAAACACACACACATACACACACGAGCACGCAAACACACACATGTGTGCGCATGCTTTCTCTCTCTCTCTCTCTCTCTCTCACACACACACACACACACACACGTGCAAACACGCACACACACACGTTTGCACACGTACACACTCTCTCACATACACACACACACACACTCAAACATAAACATGTGCACACACACACACACACACGTGCGCACACACACGCACGTAAACACACACACATAAACATACACACGTGCGTGCACCCACACACACACACGTGCGTGCACTCACACACACACATACACACGGGTGCGCACACTCACACACACACAAGCACGTGTGCACATACATACAGATAAACACGCGCGTGCATGCAAACATACACACACACGCACAGACACACATATACACGCACGCGCGTGCGCACACACACCCATACACACGTGCGCATACACACACATAAACAAGCAGGCACGCAGGGACGCACACACACACGCACACACACCTGCGCAGACACACACATAAACACACGCGCATGCACACACAGACACACGCACACACGCATGCGCACAACACAAACACAGACACACACAAACACACGCGCGCGCACAAACACAAACACACGCGCGCACACACACACGCGTAAACAGTGGTACACACACTTGCGCGCATACACACACACACACAGACACACAAACACAAACACCTGCGCGCACGCACAAACACACACGTGCGCGTACACACGCGCACACACACACATACAAGCGCGTGCACTCACACACACACATACACACGCGTGCGCACACACACACACACGCAAGCACGCGTACACACACATACACACATGCACGCACACACGCGCACACACACACAGACACAGACACAGATAAACACGAGTGCGCGCGTGCGCGCAAACACTCACACAGGCAGGCAGGCACACACCCACGCGCAGACACTCGCACACACCTGCACACATACACAAACAAACACACACACACACACACACACACCTGAGTAGACACACAACAATACACGCGTACGCGCAACATCGATTCATACACAGAAACACACGTGCGCACACACACACATAAACACACACACACACACACACACACACACACGTATACATAGTTACACACACACACGTGCACGCACATTAACACATACACGGCACGCGTGCTCACACGCTCGCGTACTCATTCGCGCTCACATAAACCCACACACGCGTGCGCGCACACACACATGTGCACACACACACACACACACCTGGGCAGACACACACGCAAACACACACACACACACACAGAGACATACGCGCACACATACGCACACACACAAGAACACGCGCGCGCGTTCGCTCACACACACACACACGCATACACGCACATACACACACATGCACACGCACCCACACACGCCCAGACACACAAACGTGTACAGAAACGCACGTGCACACACACACGCACACACAAACACACTCACACACATACAAAAGCGTCCGTGCAGACACACACACACAAATGCACACACACACACGCGCGCGTGCAAATACACACACAGACACACACACACATGCAAGCACACACACACACGCCCGTGCGCACAAACTCTCTCTCTCTCTCTCTCTCTCTCACACACACACACACACACACACACACTCACACACAAGCACACACACACGCGTGCGCACACTTTCTTTCTCTCTCTCTCTCTCTCTAACACACATTATTAAACACGCGCGCGCGCGTGCCCAGGCAAACACACACGCGCGCACTCTCCTAAACATACTCACGTGCGCACACACAAACACACAAGCACGCCCGTGCGCGCGTCCGCTCACACACATACACTCACGCAAGCGCGCACACACATACACGCATGTACGCACACACACACACATGCAAACACACACACACACACACGCACACACATACGCACACACACACACACACACACACGTGCGGGCAATACCTAAACACACACGTGCACGCGTGCGTGCACACACACTTACACACACACGCATGCGCATGCACATACACACTCACATGCAAGCTCACACGGATACACACACACGGATACACACACACACGCGCATGCACCCGCACACAGAAACACACACACGCGCGCATGCCCGGAAACACACACACGCGTGCGCAAACACAAACACACATACACACACGCACAGATGCACTCACGGACGCACGCATGCACCCGCACTCACACACGCGCACACACACACACAAAAACACATGCGTGCGTGCGTGCGCTCCCACAGACACACACGAGCGCGCAAACACACACATGTATGCGCATACACTCTCTCTCTCTCTCACACACATGTGCGCACACGCGCACACACACGTTTTCACACGTGCACACTCTCTCACATACACACACACACACACACTCAAACACACACACGTGCGCGTACACACACACAAATAAACACACGTGCGTGCACACACATACACACACGTGCACGCACACACGCACACACACTCACACATACACACGCGTGCGCACACTCACACACACACACACAAGCACGTGCGCACATACATACACACAAACACGCGCGTGCGTGCAAACATACACACACACGCACACACACACACATACACACACACTCACGCACACACATACACTCACGCAAGCACGCACGCATGCACACACACACGAACGCAAACACACACGTGCACGCGTGTGTGCCCACCCACTTACACACACACGCATGCGCACGCACATACACACACGCATGCAAGCTCGCACGGATACACACACATGGATACACACACACACGCACATGCACCCGCTCACATACACACACACACGCGTGCGCATGCGCGGAAACACACACACGCGTGCGCAAACACAAACACACATACACACACACACTCACTCAAGCACGCACCCACACACACACACGCACACACACAAACACATGCGTGCGCGCGTGCGCTACCACACACATACACAGACACACACGAGCATGCAAACACACACATGTGTGCGCATACGCTCTCTCTCTCTCTCTCTCACACACACACACACACACGTCGCACACGCGCACACACGCGTTTTCACACGTGCACACTCTCCCACATACACACATACACTCAAACACACACACGTGCGCGCACACACACACACAAGCAAACACACGTGCGTGCAGACACACACACACGTGCGCGCACACACGCACACACACACACACACACACACACACAAGCGCGTGCACACACATACACATATACACACGCGTGCGCACACTCACACACACACACACACACACAAGCACGTGCGCACATACATACACACAAACACGTGCGTGTGTGCAAACATACACACATGCGCACACACACACACACACATACACACACACTCACACACGCATGCACACACACAGACACAGACACACATCCACACACACATGCGCGTGCACGCGCAAGCACCCGGACGTACGCACGCACACATGAACTTGCAAACGCACACGCGGGTGCTTGCACACACACATACACACGCGCTTACAGGCAAACACACGCGCGCGCTCTCGCCTAAACAGACTCACGTGCGCACACACAAACACACAAGAACGCCCGTGCGCGCGTACGCGCACACTCACACACCTACGCACGCACGCACACCTGTACGCACGTACGCACGCGCACGCACACACACATGCAAACACACACGCACGCACACACATACGCACACACACACACACACAAGTGCGGGCACACCTAAACACATACGTGCACGCGTGCGTGCACACGCACTTACGCATGCGCACGCACATACACACACACGCACGCTCGCACGAACACACACACGGATACACACACGAACACACATGCGCGCGTGCATACAAATACACGCGCGCGCGCTCATGCGCGCAAACACAATCACACACACACACACACACACACACACACATACACACACACACACACTCACGCACGCACTCAAGGACGCACACACCCACACACACACACGCGTACACACACACAAAAACACATGCGTGCGCGCGTGCGCTCCCAAACACACACGCGCGTGCGTGCATACAAACACACACACACATACACACACGAGCACGCAAACACACACATGTGTGCGCATGCTTTCTCTCTCTCTCTCTCTCACACACACACACACACACACACACACGTGCAAACACGCACACACACACGTTTGCACACGTGCACACTCTCTCACATACGCACACACACACACACTCAAACATAAACATGTGCACACACACACACACGTGCGCACACACACGCACGTAAACACACACACACAAACATACACACGTGCGTGCACCCACACACACACACACGTGCGTGCACTCACACACACACATACACACGGGTGCGCACACTCACACACACACACAAGCACGTGCGCACATACATACAGATAAACACGCGCGTGCATGCAAACATACACACACACGCACAGACACACATATACACGCACGCGCGTGCGCACACACACCCACACACACGTGCGCATACACACACATAAACAAGCAGGCACGCAGGGACGCACGCACACACGCACACACACCTGCGCAGACACACACATAAACACACGCGCATGCACACACAGACACACGCACACACGCATGCGCACAACACAGACACAGACACACACAAACACACGCGCGCGCACAAACACAAACACACGCGCGCGCACACACACGCGTAAACAGTGGTACACACACTTGCGCGCATACACACACACACACACACAGACACACAAACGCAAACACCTGCGCGCACGCACAAACACACACGTGCACGTACACACGCGCACACACACACACACAAGCGCGTGCACTCACACACACACACACACATACACACGCGTGCGCACACACACACACACACGCAAGCACGCGTGCACGCACACACACACACACATACACACATGCACGCACACACGCGCACACACACACAGACATAGACACAGACACACATAAACACGCGTGCGCGCAAACACTCACACATGTAGGCACACACACACCCACGCGCAGACACTCGCGCACACCTGCACACATACACAAACAAACACACGCGCGCGCGCACACACACACACGTACACACACACACACACCTGAGTAGACACACAACAATACACGCGTACGCGCAACACCGATTCATACACACAAACACACGTGCGCATACACACACACAAACACACACGCGCACACACACACACACATATACATAGTCACACACACACGTGCACACACATTAACACATACACGGCGCACGTGCTCACACGCACACACGCTCGCGTACTCATTCACGCTCACATAAACCCACACACGCGTGCGCGCACACACACATGTGCACACACACACACACACACACACCTGGGCAGACACACACGCAAACACACACACACACACAGACATACGCGCACACATACGCACACACACAAGAACACGCGCGCGCGTTCGCTCACACACACACACGCATACACGCACATACACACACATGCACACGCACACACACACGCCAGACACACAAACGCGTACACAAACGCACGTGCACACACACACACACAAACACACTCACACAATACAAAAGCGTCCGTGCAAACACACACACACAAATGCACACACACACACACACGCGTGCAAATACACACACACAGACACACACACACATGCAAGCACACACACATACGCCCGTGCACACAAACTCTCTCTCTCTCACACACACACACACATACACACTCACACACAAGCACACACACACACGTGCGCACACTTTCTTTCTCTCTCTCTCTCTCTCTCTCTCTCTCTCTCTCTCTCTCTCTCTCTCTCTCTCTCTCTCTCTCTCTAACACACATTCATAAACACGCGCACGCGCGTGCACAGGCAAACACACACGCGCGCGCTCTCGTAAACATACTCACGTGCGCACACACAAACATACAAGCACGCCCATGCGCGCGTCCGCTCACACACATACACTCACGCAAGCGCGCACACACATACAGGCATGTACGCATACGCACACACACACACATGCAAACACACACACACACACGCACACACATACGCACACACATACGCACACACACACACACACGTGCGGGCAATACCTAAACACACACGTGCACGCGTGCGTGCACACACACTTACACACACACGCATGCGCATGCACATACACACTCACATGCAAGCTCACACGGATACACACACACGGATACACACACACACGCGCATGCACCCGCACACAGAAACACACACACGCGCGCATGCCCGGAAACACACACACGCGTGCGCAAACACAAACACACATACACACACGCACAGATGCACTCACGGACGCACGCATGCACCCGCACTCACACACGCGCACACACACACACACACACAAAAACACATGCGTGCGTGCGTGCGCTCCCACAGACACACACGAGCGCGCAAACACACACATGTATGCGCATACACTCTCTCTCTCTCTCTCACGCACATGTGCGCACACGCGCACACACACGTTTTCACACGTGCACACTCTCTCACATACACACACACACACACACACTCAAACACACACACGTGCGCGTACACACACACACAAATAAACACACGTGCGTGCACACACATACACACACGTGCACGCACACACGCACACACACACACACAAGCGCGTGCACACACACTCACACATACGCACGCGTGCGCACACTCACACACACACACACAAGCACGTGCGCACATACATACACACAAACACGCGCGTGCGTGCAAACATACACACACACACACACACACACACACATACACACACACACTCACGCACACACATACACTCACGCAAGCACGCACACATGCACGCACGTACGCACGCATGCACACACACGAACGCAAACACACACGTGCACGCGTGCGTGCCCACCCACTTACACACACACGCATGCGCACGCACATACACACACGCATGCAAGCTCGCACGGATACACACACATGGATACACACACACACGCACATGCACCCGCTCACATACACACACACACGCGTGCGCATGCGCGGAAACACACACACGCGTGCGCAAACACAAACACACATACACACACACACTCACTCAAGCACGCACCCACACACACACACGCACACACACAAACACATGCGTGCGCGCGTGCGCTCCCACACACATACACAGACACACACGAGCATGCAAACACACACATGTGTGCGCATACGCTCTCTCTCTCTCTCACACACACACACACACACGTCGCACACGCACACACACGCGTTTTCACACGTGCACACTCTCCCACATACACACATACACTCAAACACACACACGTGCGCGCACACACACACAAGCAAACACACGTGTGTGCAGACACACACACACGTGCGCGCACACACGCACACACACACACACACACACAAGCGCGTGCACACACATACACATATACACACGCGTGCGCACACTCACACACACACACACACACAAGCACGTGCGCACATACATACACACAAACACGTGCGTGTGTGCAAACATACACACATGCGCACACACACACACACATACACACACACACTCACACACGCATGCACACACACAGACACAGACACACATCCACACACACATGCGCGTGCACGCGCAAGCACCCAGACGTACGCACGCACACATGAACTTGCAAACGCACACGCGGGTGCTTGCACACACACATACACACGCGCTTACAGGCAAACACACGCGCGCACTCTCGCCTAAACAGACTCACGTGCGCACACACAAACACACAAGAACGCCCGTGCGCGCGTACGCGCACACTCACACACCTACGCACGCACGCACACCTGTACGCACGTACGCACGCGCACGCACACACACATGCAAACACACACGCACGCACACACATACGCACACACACACACACACAAGTGCGGGCACACCTAAACACATACGTGCACGCGTGCGTGCACACGCACTTACGCACTTACGCATGCGCACGCACATACACACACACGCACGCTCGCACGAACACACACACGGATACACACACGAACACACATGCGCGCGTGCATACAAATACACATGCGCGCGCTCATGCGCGCAAACACAATCACATACACACACACACACACTCACACACGCACTCAAGGACGCACACACCCATACACACACGCGTACACACACACAAAAACACATGCGTGCGCGCGTGCGCTCCCAAACACACACGCGCGTGCGCGCATACACACACACACACACATACACACACGAGCACGCAAACACACACATGTGTGCGCATGCTTTCTCTCTCTCTCTCTCTCTCACACACACACACACACACACGTGCAAACACGCACACACACACGTTTGCACACGTGCACACTCTCTCACATACACACACACACACACACACTCAAACATAAACATGTGCACACACACACACACGTGCGCACACACACGCACGTAAACACACACACACAAACATACACACGTGCGTGCACCCACACACACACACACGTGCGTGCACTCACACACACACATACACACGGGTGCGCACACTCACACACACACACAAGCACGTGCGCACATACATACAGATAAACACGCGCGTGCATGCAAACATACACACACACGCACAGACACACATATACACGCACGCGCGTGCGCACACACACCCACACACACGTGCGCATACACACACATAAACAAGCAGGCACGCAGGGACGCACGCACACACGCACACACACCTGCGCAGACACACACATAAACACACGCGCATGCACACACAGACACACGCACACACGCATGCGCACAACACAGACACAGACACACACAAACACACGCGCGCGCACACACACGCGTAAACAGTGGTACACACACTTGCGCGCATACACACACACACACAGACACACAAACGCAAACACCTGCGCGCACGCACAAACACACACGTGCACGTACACACGCGCACACACACACACACACAAGCGCGTCCACTCACATACACACACACATACACACGCGTGTGCACACACACACACACGCAAGCACGCGTGCACGCACACACACACACATACACACATGCACGCACACACGCGCACACACACACAGACATAGACACAGACACACATAAACACGTGTGCGCGCGTGCGCGCAAACACTCACACATGCAGGCACACACACACCCACGCGCAGACACTCGCGCACACCTGCACACATACACAAACAAACACACGCGCGTGCGCACACACACACACACACACACACCTGAGTAGACACACAACAATACACGCGTACGCGCAACACCGATTCATACACACAAACACACGTGCGCATACACACACACACAAACACACACGCACACACACACACACGTATACATAGTCACACACACACGTGCACACACATTAACACATACACGGCGCACGTGCTCACACGCACACACGCTCGCGTACTCATTCACGCTCACATAAACCCACACACGCGTGCGCGCACACACACATGTGCACACACACACACACACACACCTGGGCAGACACACACGCAAACACACACACACACACACACACAGATAAACGCGCACACATACGCACACACACAAGAACACGCGCGCGCGTTCGCTCACACACACACACACACGCATACACGCACATACACACACATGCACACGCACACACACACGCCAGACACACAAACGCGTACACAAACGCACGTGCACACACACACACACACACAAACACACTCACACAATACAAAAGCGTCCGTGCAGACACACACACACACGCGCGTGCAAATACACACACAGACACACACACATGCAAGCACACACACATACGCCCGTGCGCACAAACTCTCTCTCACACACACACACACACACATACACACTCACACACAAGCACACACACACACACGTGCGCACACTTTCTTTCTCTCTCTCTCTCTCTCTCTCTCTCTCTCTCTCTCTCTCTCTCTCTAACACACATTCATAAACACGTGCACGCGCGTGCACAGGCAAACACACACGCGCGCGCTCTCGTAAACATACTCACGTGCGCACACACAAACACACAAGCACGCCCGTGCGCGCGTCCGCGCACACACATACACTCACGCAAGCACGCACACACATACACGCATGTACGCATACACACACGCACACACATACGCGCACACACACATACACTCACGCAAGCGCGCACACACATACACTCACGCAAGCGCGCACACACATACACGCATGTACGCATACACACACGCACACACATACGCGCACACACATACACTCACGCAAGCGCACACACACATACACTCACGCAAGCGCGCACACACATACACTCACGCAAGCGCGCAAACACACACACACACACACACGCACACACATACGCGCACACACACACGCACGTGCGGGCAATACCTAAACACACACGTGCACGCGTGCGTGCACACACACGTGCACGCGTGCGTGCACACACACGTGCACGCGTGCGTGCACACACACTTACACACACACGCATGCGTATGCACATACACACTCACATGCAAGCTCACACGGATACACACACACGGATACACACACACACACACGCGCATGCACTCGCACACAGAAACACACACACGCGTGCGCAAACACAAACACACATACACACACGCACAGATGCACTCACGGACGCACGCATGCAGCCGCACTCACACACGCGAACACACACACACACACAAAAACCCATGCGTGCGCGCGTGCGCTCCCACAGACACACACAGACACACACGAGCGCGCAAACACACACATGTATGCGCATACACTCTCTCTCTCACACACACACGTGCGCACACGCGCACACACACATTTTCACACGTGCACACTCTCTCACATACACACATACACACTCAAACACGCACACGTGCGCGCACACACACACAAATAAACACACGTGCGTGCACACACACACACACAAACGTACACGCACACACGCACACACACACACACACACAAGCGCGTGCACACACACTCACACATACACACGCATGCGCACACTCACACACACACACACACAAGCACGTGCGCACATACATACACACAAACACGCGCGTGCGTGCAAACATACATACACACGCACACACACACACACACACACATACACACACACTCACGCACACACACACACACACAGACACACATTCACACACACACACACACGCACGCACATGTACGTACGCACGCACACATGAACTTGCACACGCACACGCGCATGCTTGCACACACACATACACACGCGCTTACACGCAAACACACGCGCGCGCTCTCTCCTA
>OZ012739.1:403935885-404018385 GCA_963859935.3 Lathyrus sativus | reverse complement strand
CACACACACACACACACAAATGCATACACAAACGCGCGTGCACACACACACACAAAAAAAAACGTTCGTGCGCACACGCACACGCACACACACTCACACACGCGCGTGCACATTCACACACAGACACATACACACACGCACGCAAGCACACACTCTCTCTCTCTCTCTCACACACACACACACACATACACACACACACACACACACACACGGACGCACGCACGCAAGCATAAATGCGCACACACACACACACACACAAACACGCACACGCGCGTGCATGGACACACACATACACACACACGCGCGCGCTCGCTCACACACACACTCACGTGCGCACACACAAACACACAAGCACGCCCGTGCACGCGTATGCATACAAACACACACATACACACACGTACGCACGCACACACACGTGCAAACACACACGCATGCACACACATGCGCATACACATACACACATGTACGCGTACGCGCACACACAGACACACACACACAAACACACACACTTGCGTGCATGCACAAACAAACACACGTCCGTGCACACACGCACACACACAGACAGACACACAATCGCGTGCACTCTCACACACACACACACATACATATAAGCGTGTGCACACACACACACGCAAGCACGTGCGCGCACACACACGCACACACACACACACACATACACAAACACGCGCGTGCGTGCAAACAGACACACGTGTACGCACACACACACACACAAGCGCGTACGCGCGCACGCACACACACATACACCCACACACACGTGCGCACACACCCACACTCACGTGCACACACACACTCACACACGCAGGCACACAGGCACCCACGCGCGCGCACATGTACACACACACACACACAAACACACGTGCGCACACGAAGACACACACACACACACAGACCTGTGCAGGCACACAACGACACACGCGTGCGCACAACACAGATTCACAGATACAAACACACGCGTGCACACACATACAAACAAGCGCGCGCGCATAGACACACACACACGTGCGCACGTGCTCAACAAAACACACACACACATGCGCAAACACACAGACACACAGACACACACGCACGCACGCACACTAACACACAAACACACACGCGCGCTCACGCAGGCCCGCACCCCCGCGTTTGCGCGTGCTCGCACACTCACACACACACACATGTGCGCACACACACACGCACACACAAACACGCAGGCACGCACTCACGTGCACACACATACACACACACACACACACACTTGCGCAGACACACACACACACGCAGGCACGCACACACACACGCCCACATGCACAGACGCACTCGCATGCACACAAACACATGTGTGCACACACAGACACACACACACACGCACACACACATGCACACACACACACACACACATATGCGCGTGCGTGTGCAGACACACTCTCTCTCTCACACACACACACAAACACACACACACAAACATGCGCACTCACATACGCACACACACACGAACACGTGCGCGCGTGCGCTAGCACACGCACACGCATGCGCCCATATACATACACATGCACACGCACACACACACACACACACACGCGCACGCACAGACACACACACACAAACGCTTACACAAACGCGCGTGCACACACACACACACACACTCACACACATACACACACAAAAATGTCTATGTGCACACATACAAATGCACACACACTCACGCGCGTGCACAAACACACGCGCGTGCACAAACACACGCGCGTGCACAAACACACGCGCGTGCACAAACACACGCGCGTGCACAATCACACGCGCGTGCACATACACACACCGACACACACACACACACACACACGCAAGAAAGCACACACACACGCGTGCACTCACTCTCTCTCTCTCTCTCTCTCTCTCTCACACACACACACACACATACACACACACACACACATGGAAGCACGCACGCATGAATATATACACACACACAAACACGCACACGCACGTGTGTGGACACACACATACACATACAAACACACAAGCGCGCATATGCAAACACACACGCGCGCGCTCGCGCACACAAGCACACAAGCACGCCCGTGCGCACGTATGCGCACAAACACACACGCACGCACGCACGCACGCCCTCACGCACACACGCACACACTTACACACGCACACACACACACATGTGCAAACACACACACACACATTCGCACACACGTGCGCGCACACCCAAATACACACGCACGCGCACACCTAAACATACACTTGCACGCACACCCAAACACACACACACACGCACACACATACGCACACACAGACACACACGAGCGTGCAAACACACACGTATACGCACACACACTCTCTCTCTATCACACACAGACACACACGTGCGCACACACACGTTTGCACACGTGCACACATGCACAGACACACCCATGCGCGTGCTCACACTCTCTCACATACAAACACACACACACACACACACAGACATACAAACACAAACACGTGCACGCACACACAAACACACACACGTGCACGCACACACGGACATACACACACACACACACACAAGCGTGCATACACGCACACACACACACACACACACACTCACACACACACACACACACACACACACACACACACACAAACAATCAAACCCACGCGTGCGTGCAAACATACACATGCGTGCGCACACACACACACACATACACATGCACGCACACACGCACACAGATACACAGACACACATACTAACACAAGCGCGCGTGCGCGCACACACCCACACACATGTGCGCACACACGTACACACACACACGCAGGCACGCACGTACCCACGCACACACATACACACACACACACACACCTGCGCAGACACATACACTAACACACACGCGTACACTGACACACACACACACATGGCGCGCGTGCTCACATAGACATACACGCAAGCACGCTCGTGCGCCCGCACACAAACACACATACGCGTGCGTGCACACACACAAACACACATACGCGTGCGTGCACACACACAAACAGACACGTGCACACACACACACACACGCCTGTGCATACACACACACACATACGCACGCTCATACACACAAATGCACGCGCGTACACACACCCATGTGTACTTGCTTTGTTCTTCAAGCTTCAGCTCTACACTCAATCTCAATTGAATCCTCTTCATAAGTATCAACTCAGCCTTCAAGCTTCCAAGCTCTCTTTGCTTTACCAGTCTCAACTTGGTCTTCTCTTCCTACAAGCTTCAGCTTCTCAGAGTAGTCTTCAATCATCTGGAAATTTCAACTTCATCCTTCAGTCTTTAAGCCTCAGCTCTCCATTCAGTCTTTACTGGATCTTCATTGGGTCTCCAAGTATCAACTTGTTTCTTCTTGCTCTTCAAGCTTCAGCTACAATGGCAGTGCTCAAGGAATCATCCTCTTCCATACTCTTCAATGAAGTCTTCATCTTCAAACTCAAGTCCAACATCTCTCAAGATACTCAAACCAGAAGAAATCACTTAACTGGATAAGCTAGGATATTGAACTGCTTATTGACCACCAAAGGTGACCTATAAGGGTTCAACATCAAAAGAATGGTTCCCTCAAAAGTTCTACTTCCTGGGTACCATCACTTATCCCTCCAAAGGAGGGAGGTGAATACCATGGAAGGACCTTGAATCATGGGGAAGAAAGGAGGTGAAAGATACCATCCATGTTTAAGAAAGGAATCAACTGAGTCTAAGCTCTGCTGAATTCCTAACCCTAAAACAACAACAAAACAAACAAGTCTTTAAGCTTTCAAGCTCCTTCTTCAATCTTCAAGTCTCCCACTATGCTCCTCCATGCTTCACAAAGCAAGACCAAGCCCACCAAGCCAAGTAAAAACCCACAAAGCAAGGCAAAACAAAATACAAGCCCACAAGGGCAACACAAACAACAATCAACTACAAAAAATCAATTAAAAATAGTATACTATTATATTAAAATCTAATATAATTTCTAAGGGATCCTATATACCTACCCTTAATACCCTATATGTCCCAATATCTATCTTGACCTAGAAACCCAAAATTCTAGTGTTATTGTGGACCTATGTTAAGGATTGACCTAAATCTATACAATCTAAAGTCATCTAATCAAAACTAATCATAAATTAATCACAAAATTATGGAATAAATCCAGGGGAGAGCTAAAGTCCTAATCTGACTATCCTAAAAATAATGGCATAAAAATTCAAAAGGAACTATCTAAACAAAATTCTACAAATCTATGCATCAACATAAAATGAATTAAAAGCTATTAAAAGAGAAAATATACAAAAAATATTAAAAATGCATGAAATGCAAATGTTTTGATTTTATTATTTTCTAGACATCAATGTGAAATAGGAGAAAAAATCCCCATGCCAAAATCATTATTTTTCTATTTAATATGATTTTTCAAATTTTAAAATAAAATGGAGAAAAAGAAAATAAAATGGTAAATGTTTGGTGCGGATAGCAATGGTATGCAGTTCATTATCCAGATGGGCTTAAAATGGGGGTGTTATTAGTAATGCGTGCTAGGCCCATGATTTAATCAGAAAACAAATAACAAAATATAAAGAAAAATAAAAAAAGCACGGTGCATTTAGTAAAGAAAATCAGTTCAAATCATCAATGGGCCACAGATGGGGGTGTGGCTATCAATCAATCCACTAAAGCCCAAACGAAGAATTAAATGAAACGGCTGTGTTTAGTGCTTCTCAGACTCATCTTCCAAAACGTGAAATTAAATCCCATCCACACGATCCGATCCCAGTCAACGGGTCCTTGCCTCATCCAACGGCCATGACCTTATCTTCTTCCTCCAGCCATTAAAATGGAGGGAAAGCTCCGTAGTTGCAGAGCTCAAATACCTAACTCGGGCACCTTCCAAACTCGACCAAAATCCATGGTTCAAAACCCTAATCTGTTCTAAATTCATCCCTGATCACAACCATGGTGTTAGAATCAATTGAAATGCCCTCGATCTCTAAACCCGATCCAAGATCAAAACTATGCTCAAACTTCAACTTTAACGATTCTTGAAATTGATTGGCTCAGAATGATCACCACCTCACACGGGTTAAATCTTGCTATTAAACTCATGTTATATCTCACTATACACCGTGTTCTTGATCAAAACAAAATTGGTGTCACTAACTCAAACCTCACCAAATGCCTTCAAACTTTCCAGAATCCATCTCCTACTTGTCTCCAACCATTCTAACCTAACAAATCTAACTAATTATGCTTAAATTAAGGTGTAGGGGAAAAGTTGCAAACCTGTCAAATCTTGAATACCAGATAGGTCAAACCTTCACTTCAATCTCTCAATCTCTTCAAAATCACTCCTTGATTGATGTTAATGCTTCTGTTTGCAAAAGATTTGATCCAAGAAGCTTGAATCTCCAAATCCGATGGTGACTTGCAGCTCCCAAAATCCAAATGCTCTCTCTTCAATCCCATACGATCTTGCTCTCAATTTGGTATGCACACATTCAGTATGATCAATGGAAGGTGTTAGGATTGAAAGAATCAATGGAAATGGTGTGGAATGTAGAAATTGATCTCAACTTGCAATGGAAGAAAATGAAATGGCTATCTCACTCTCCTCTCTAATCTCCCACCAACCTTGCATCTGAGCAAGTTCTAATCCATATATAGGATGGTTCTAAACCATCCAGAACTTTCTGGAATCATCCAATGAGAATTTGAGATTCTCATGCCATGAGTTTTTGATTTCAATCCATCTCATGTGCCAACTTGGGCTATACCTCTTGCAGCAGCTTGTTCTGACTTGAAAATCTCCTTAGATGAGATACATGACATGTTAGGATACTTTACTAGCTTGTGCATTGCTCTCCCTTGTGTTTTGCATATGTACCTTAATATGCAAGCAATCATTTTCCAAAGCAAGTCCATGATATAAACCTCAAATAAAAAATGTGGCTGAACCATTCTTTTTAAAATGCTTTCTAGAGTCAAAATGACCTATTACATGCCATGGTTTGGATGTGTAGCTTGGAAATTTCAATTTCCAACTTTAACTTATTTAACTTATGCCTCCATTTTAGGTCATTTTTACCATTTTAAGCTACAAGCCTTTTCAACATCTCATGACCTCCTTAATAGCCTTAAAACATCATTTTAAGCAAGTTTGATGTTGAAGATTTTTCCATTTGAAGCTTGGAAATAGGAGTTATGGCCTTATGCTTGAAATGACCTATAATCTCCAAATGACCAAAATACCCTTGACTTGTCAAAGCCATAAGTTGAGTTCTACAAATCCTATCAAGGACTTCTAGTACTATATAGAAAGCTAAGAAGATAAGGAACAACATTCATGTTAACCAAAAGTTCATAGGAATCATCCTTCTTGGGCAAAGGTTTGATGCAATTTGGGTGACTTTCAAGGCCCCAGATTCACATACCTCAGATGACCTGTAACTTGTCAAAGTCATAACTTGAGCTCTACAAATCCTATCAAGGACTTCTAGTACTCAAATTAAAGCTAAGAGCAATCTCTACAACATTCATGTTAGGGGTAAGATGAGATGGCAATCACATCTTGAGCTAAACTGCCTTGAAGATAGGGGTCAAACTAGGGGATTTTACACTGTCAAGCCTTAGAAACCCTAGCTTGAAACTTCTCAAACTCCTAAATCATGATGAGTTGACCTTGGAATCATCATTATAGCATCTCAATGCATCAATCCATGATCACATGGCTCTTGGATTAGGTCTCAACCCTCTCCAAATCATCAGTTGACTTAGGGTTGACCCAGTCAAACCCTAACTACACCACTCATGGCTGAGTCTTCTTAAACTTGCACAATGACCTCCCTAGGCTTCATGATGGCTTTCAAGACATATCATAAGCTCTCTCAAGGCTTCAAGTCCACATTCTTGGCTTCAGAATCATCTGAGGAGCTCCCACAACTCTCAAGTTAGGAGGCACACAACCTTGGTTTCAACCAATCTCTCTGAGGATCTCTTAACTTCTCTGACAAAGATATCAACCCTTGAACACTTGAATAACCTTCTTGGCTAGCTTCAAACTCTTGTGGTGCTCTTGATTGGTAATCATACCTCTTGATCTCCTGCACACATGTCAATGAAGTGCAAGTGATAATGCTAATGTGAATGAGATGAACCACAAGCTAGGTAAAGAAATGTTGGTCAAATTTTGGGGTGCAACAGCTGCCCCTATTCAAACGGCTTGGACCTAACTGGGTGAGAAGCGAACGGCTCTCAACCAATCAAGGTACGAGACGGTTGAATACCGACAAACCCGAAAATTTACCAACTGCACAAGTACACGGTACTCTGATGGGAACAAATCTTCGAAAACTGAAATATTAGTTGCACGGCAACTAGCTGGGGAATTAGTCACATGGTGACTAGCGATACACGATCGATCATGCCGTCAGGCATCAGGATTCCTCGGGACTCATCAGGTCAACAATCAAGTTAACCATGCCATCGGGCATTCAAAGAAAAAAATTTTGGGCATCAGCCGGACTTCATCAGTAAGTCGAGAATAGGATCCTTAATCAATCATGAACCAATTGGGGATATCCAAACTTCTACCATCAGGCACTCCGCATCAGCTGAGAGAACTGCTTTGTCAATACGGTTGGATTTCAGTCATCAAGTCTTTCAAGGGAAGTTTCAACTTCGTTGTTCGGAAACCTGCTGGGGATGACACATCTCTGTTGGGGAATTCTGGAGAACTATCAAGTAACTCTGCTTCGGGGTCCCAGAAATCATTCTGGGTGAGTCAACTCTGCTAAGGACTTCAAGAATCATCTTGGACAAATAACTCCATGGGGACTTCAAGAATCATCCCGAACTAATAACTCTGTTGGATATTTCAGGAATCATCCTGAGCAAACACTCTGCCGGGGACTCTAAGCATCAACTTGAGCAACCAACTCTTGCGACTGCACTGGGGATTTTAAGAATCATCTTAAGCAAACGACCTTGTTGGGGAATTCAAGAATCATCTTGAGCAAGCGACTCCGTTGGGGAGAATTCAAGAATCATCTCGCGCAATCAATTCTGCGGCGGAACACCTGCAAAACAAGAACGGTAACAACCTAGATCATGCTTATTATGCATATGTTTCGGCAATAGTGCAGTGCTCCACACGGTGGAAATGCTACGCGTTTATGATAAATGCTATGCAGTCATGCAAAATGATGCGATCCCGTCAGCAAAATAAATGCTGAAGGGAGAATCCTCCTGTCAAGGAGAAAGAACCACTCTGATGGGGGGAAGGAATCATCCTGCTGAGGAGAAAAAAGTCGCGCCAATCTCAATCGGGCGCTGCGGGGAAGTGAACTTCAGTTGACTGCTGCAGGGGAACAAAGCTCTACGAGAACCTGGACCTGCTGAGGAAAGTGATGTCAATCGCGGGAATAAACTGCACGGCCTTCACGGCTACTTCCCTGGAGATAACGGCTCCGATGGGGAAATACAGCATCAGCTATTCAACCCTTCACTGGGGAAAACCAATCATGGCCTGAGCGGCTTCCAAGGACTCGGCTCTCTTGGGGATCTGCCAACTCGGCTTAGGAAGAAGAAATCATTCTGCTTACAGGGGAGAGTACGACTCTATGGGGAAACTCAATTCCGCTGGAGACTTTAGTCTTGAACCATCAGTTGCTGCACACTTCGGTGGATGACTCAGCTGAGGGGATGACGTTCCTTCAGGATGCATCTGATTGGGGAGAGAATCTTCTCTGCCTGGGGAGACATATCAATGCTCATGATCTCGCGTTCAGACTCTGTGGGGAGAGGCTGCTAACCTTTGCTGGAGAAGGAGGAATCATCCTGCTTGGGGATACGCACGGCGTACTGTCTGGAATATGCTACACCTGCAGCAACACAAACAAACAGACAAGATACCCTTCTCAAAGGGACCTATCAAGGTTATTATCTCGTGATAATGTTCAAGTAATTCATTGTTTCAACAATCAGTGGCCTAGGCCAGTAAGTTTATGTATGCGCATTTTATCAAAAACATCGGCGTTCTTTTTCGCAAACAAAACAGATAAATGCTAAATAGGCAAACAGAATTGTTGAATAGTATACATTTTATTGATAACGAACCCCTGAATGGGTAAAAATGTTTTACAACAGATGCAAGCTCCTGGAATGAGGAAGCTGCGCAAACAAAGTAAAAGCATAAATATACATCAGTATATACAAATGTCGGCAACGAGGCGTAGACGAACACCATGAGTTGATCCCTCTATGACCCACTCGACTTCGATACTTCTCCAACACTTCAGCTTCAGAAGAGATTGATTCAGATAAACGGTCCTCAGGTCTTCCAAACCACTAAACAATGAAAGTCCATACGTGGAACGCAGTCATTTGCTTTTTCAAATCCCTAACTTTTGCGTGAACCGCCCTTTGCGGGTTTTCAGTTCACCGGGATACCCCTTTTTGCCAAAGTCGCCCATCCGGGTTTTTGACTTTGCGGGTGTACATTTTTCAATTTATATCCCTAATTTTTGCCCGAACCTTTTTCCTTTTTTATGGTTCGCCGGGATGCCCCATTTTTGCCTGGACTCTCTTTTTACTGTCCAGCGGGTCGCTTTCAAGCAAAGTATTTTTTAACTGCGTCCGCCTTCACCGGGGATGCAAAATCTTCACCATCCATCATGGATAACAACAAAGCTCCTCCCGAGAAGACCTTGCTGACGACGTACGAACCTTCGTAATTGGGAGTCCACTTGCCCCGGTGATCGGAGTGTGGAGGAAGAATCTTCTTCAGGACGAGATCACCCGTCTGAAAGCTTCTAGGACGCACCTTCTTATCATAAGCTTTCTTCATCCGGCTTTGGTACAGACGACCATGCGCAATCGATGCTAACCTCTTCTCGTCCATCAGGCTGAATTGGTTCAGTCGGTTCGTAATCCATTCTGCCTCGTCGAGTTTCACATCAACCAAAACTCACAAAGAAGGGATCTCCACTTCTAACAGTAGGACAACCTCCATACCGTACACTAAGGAGAAATGAGTTTCCCCGGTTGACGTACATACCGTGGTACGATAACCGTGCAGTGCAAACGGCAGCATCTCGTGCCAATCTTTGTAGGTCACAACCATCTTCTGAACAATCTTCTTGATGTTCTTATTGGCCGCTTCAACGGCGCCATTCATCTTCGGCCGGTAAGGAGATGAGTTGTGGTGTTCAATCTTGAAACTCTGACACAGCTCCTTCATCATCTTGTTATTCAGATTCGAACCATTATCAGTAATGATCCGCTCGGGAATTCCGTAACGACAGATGATGTCCCTCTTTATGAATTTAGCCACCACCTGCTTGGTCACATTAGCATATGAGGCTGCCTCCACCCACTTGGTGAAGTAGTCGATAGCTACTAGAATGAAGCGATGACCGTTAGATGCAGTGGGCTCGATTTTGCCTATCATGTCGATGCCCCACATGTAGAACGGCCACGGGGAGGACATGACATTCAACGGGCACGGCGGCACATGAACTTTATCAGCATAAATCTGGCATTTATGACATCTCTTCGCGAATTTAAAGCAATCTGATTCCATCGTCAGCCAGTAATATCCCGCTCTCAGGATCTTTCTCGTCATAGTATGCCCGCCAGCGTGCGTACCAAATGTGCCCTCATGGACTTCTTCCATGAGCATACTCGCCTCTTTCTCATCTACACATCTGAGTAGCACGAGATCATGGTTTCTTTTATACAAAACTCCATCAGGATTGAGATAAAAATTTCCAGATAGCCTCCTCAGAGTCTTCTTGTCCTGTGTTGACGCACCTGCAGGATACTCCTTAGTCATAAGGAAGGTCTGGATGTCATGGAACCATGGCTTGCCGTCGGCGGCTTCCTCGATCGCAAAGACGAATGCAGGTCTATCAAGACGAGAAAGGACAATTCTTGGAGCTTCATTCCAAAAATTGACTCTATACATTGAAGCCAACGTGGCTAAGGCATCAACCATCTGATTTTCTGCTCTGGGCATATGATGGAGTTCCACTCGATCAAAGAACGGAAGCAGCCTTCTGGCATAGTTCATGTATGGCACCAAATTCGATTGACGAGTCCCCCACTCCCCTTTAATTTGGTTGATCACAAGCGCTGAGTCACCGTATACGTCTAGGTTCTTGATTCTCAAATCAATTGCCTCTTCTAGACCCATGATGCATGCTTCGTACTCCGCTTCATTATTGGTGACCGGAAACGTCAGTCTCGCAGTGAACGGGATGTGGGATCCGTGGGGAGTCGTGATGATCTCCCCAATGCCACTTCCATAAGAATTAACCGCCCCGTCAAATATCAACTTCCACTGGGATTTCCTATCTGGCCCCTCGTCAAGCAACAGTTCGTCGTAGTCCTTCGCTTTGAGAAACATGATATCCTCATCAGGGAATTCAAATTTCATTGGCTGATAATCCCCGATCGGTTGTTCGGCCAGGTATTCAGACAATACGCTTCCCTTGATGGCCTTCTGGGAAACGTACTGAATGTCGTATTCTGTCAACACCATTTGCCATCTGGCAATCCTGCCCGAAAGCGCTTGCTTCTCGAAGACGTACTTGATCGGATCCATCTTCGAAATTAGCATGGTGGTATGGTTGAGCATGTACTGTCGTAAACATTTGGCAGCCCAGGCTAGTGCACAACATGTCCTCTCCAGCATCGAGTAGCGAGATTCACAGTCAGTGAACTTCTTACTCAAATAGTAAATGGCATGCTCCTTTCTGCCCGTCTCGTCGTGCTGACCGAGAACACACCCCATACTATTCTCAAGAACTGTCAAGTACATGATTAGTGGCCGTCCAGCCACTGGGGGTATCAAGATTGAAGGTTCCTGAAGATACTGCTTTATCTTATCGAATGCCTTCTGGCAATCCTCGTTCCAGATAATCGCTTGATCTTTCTTTAAAAGTTTGAACATCGGTTCACACGTGGCCGTGAGCTGAGAGATAAACCTTGCAATGTAGTTTATTCTGCCCAAGAAACCACGAACTTCTTTTTCTGTTTTTGGCACTGGCATTTCTTGTATCGCTTTAATCTTCGCAGGATCAACCTCGACGCCTCTTTCACTCACGATAAACCCCAGTAACGTTCCGGACCTTACTCCAAAAGTACACTTGTTAGGATTCAGCCTCAACCTGAACTTCCTAAGCCTCTCAAAAAGCTTCAGCAAATTGACCAGATGTCCCTCCTCCGTTTGGGACTTTGCAATCATGTCATCAACATAGACTTCAATCTCATGATGAATCATGTCATGAAACAAGGTAACCATTGCTCGTTGGTAAGTGGCCCCTGCGTTCTTCAGACCGAAAGGCATTACCTTATAGCAAAATGTTCCCCAGGGAGTGATAAACGTCGTTTTCTCCATGTCCTCCGACGCCATCTTGATCTGATTGTAACCGGAGAAGCCATCCATGAACGAAAACACGGAGAACTGGGCTGTATTGTCGACCAACACATCGATATGAGGCAGCGGGAAATCATCTTTAGGGCTCGCCCTATTCAAATCCCGATAATCGACGCACATGCGTACCTTACCGTCCTTCTTCGGTACAGGTACTATGTTGGCGACCCACAGAGGGTAAGTTGTGACCGCTAAGAAGCCAGCATCAAGCTGCTTTTGCACTTCTTCTTTGATCTTAACGGCCATATCTGGTCTCGTCCTCCTAAGCTTCTGCTTAACGGGAGGACAATCTTCTCGCAACGGCAAGTGGTGGACCACGATGTCGGTGTCAAGTCCGGGCATATCTTCGTATGATCAAGTAAAGACGTCACTATACTCTCTCAGCATTTCGACCAATCTCTGCTTGACGTCATTCTTCAGTGCAACCCCTATCCTGACGTTTCTGACGAGCTCTTTAGAACCCAGATTCACAATCTCGATCTCCTCTTCATGAGGCAGAATAACTTTCTCTTCTTGTTTCAACAAGCGGGCCAACTCTTCAGGAAGGTCTTCGTCTTCATCAATCTCTTCTTCGGCTTGATAGATCGGGAAATCGAAGTCGAAGTGAGCCGTAGAAGGTCCAGAGTCGGTGTCATTTGTTATGTGGATCCTGCAATAACAAGGGTTAAGTTTAAAACAAGGATGTGCAGGTTAGCACAAACCCCATTACCATTTTATTGCTTTTCAAAACAAATATAAAACAGGAATAACAGAGATCACAATATTTGAATACGAAGAAAAACGCCTTTGATTTATTAACAAAATGCATGTACATAATCCAACAAGGCCCTGACAATAAAACCACTATGCCCCGGGTAGGACATAGGGTTGTACAATGATTGGAAAAAGTAAATCATTACTCTTCGCTTGTCATCTGGATGATATCCTTGACGGACCAATTGTTGAGGCCCTTGCCTGGCTTGCTTGGCTGGATCCAAGAGTCGAGGTCACAGTCGCTATCTCCGCTGTCTTCAGACACCGCGTTGATGCTTTTGAAGATCACTCCGCCACTGGTAAACTGGATCGGCCCTTTACCTCGAGACGCACTGCTAGAAGAAGAAGAAGCTTCAGCTCCAGGAGAATATCCCAACCCAAACTTGTCTTGCTTGTTAGGTATCTCCAAAATTCGCCCCCAGCCTGGGGTAGATCCGGCTTGGACAACGACCCGAGCTTCCTTGAATAAGGAGAGAGTCATCTCTGGCTTTTCAGTGACTACAGGAGATACGTCTTTCACTTTGACAACTTTGAACGCTTGGCATAGAGTTTCATGGATTTCCCCATCCATCTCCACATACTTGAAGGACGACAAATGGCTCACCATTATATCTTCCTCGCCACACACGGTTACGATGCTACCTCCGACAGCATACTTGAGTTTCTGGTACAACGTGGAGGTCACGGCACCAGCAGCATGGATCCATGGCTTGCCCAAGAGACAGCTGTAGGCAGGCATGATGTCTATAATATAAAAGACCGCGTCGAACATTTCCGGACCGACCTGAATTGGCAGGGTCACCTCCCCGAAAACATGGCGTTTAGTTCCATCGAATGCTTTCACCACCAGATCACTGGGTGTGCAAATCACTCCACGAGTATCCAACTTCATTAATGCCTTCTTCGGAAGAACATTAAGCGACGAACCCGTGTCCACCAACACGTGCGACATAATCGTGCCCCTACACTCTATCGAGATGTGCAGGGCGCTATTGTGGTTCCTCCCTTTCGGCGTCAGCTCCAGGTCAGTGAAACCTAACCCATTTCCAGCATTTACATGGGCTACGACCTCTTCTAGTTGATTTACCAATATTTCCTGCGGTACATATGCGGCATTCAACACCTTCAGCAGTGCGTTGCGGTGTGCTTCAGAACACAACAATAAGTTCAGGATGGAAATCTTCGAGGGTGTCTGATGGAGATGATCCACAATCTTGTAGTCACTCTTTTTAATCAACCGCATAAACTCCTCGACATCTTTAACAAGTAAGTCTTTTTCTGCCCCACGAGGGATCTCTTCAACGACCTTACTTTTACCTTTATCAGCTGCATCAGCTCTGACCGCTTTATCCGCCACGACCTCTGGTGGTGCAAACACTCTTCCGCTGCGAGTAATACCACTGATTCCCGCAAGGTTCTCCACGGTCGACCCAAACGGTTCTAGCTCCAACCTCTGGCCATTGCAGTAGACTTCAGCCCCGTAATGCCATGGGACAGCATTAGTGCTCTCGAAGGGTATCGGCCCAGCTCGGGTGATGGTAATTGTGGGCGGCCTGGGCGCAGAAATAGTTATCGTCTGGCGAGGGATGGTGAGTGTGGCGACCTCATCAGCTTGCTTCAGCACTATCTCTCCCGATCCGCTTTCGGCCCTCCGGCTGAACTGCAAAATCCCTTCAGTCATCAGACTTTGAATTCCCTCTACCAGCTGTTCACATCCATCAGAACGTGTCGCACAGCCCATACACAACTCTCCGCATCCTGGAAAGAAACCTCTTTTCATCAACTTAGTTTTAACGAAGCTAAGCGGCGTCTTCAGATCTCAGACGTCAGTCAAACAATCTAAGCTCTCGTCTTCGATAATGGCGTTCACTCCACCTCCCCTATGATTCGGCATAGGGTTCTTCGTGACATTTGGCACATTATCGGAGAAGTTGATGATCTTAGCGTCCACCATGTCCTGCACCTTGTGCTTGAAGGCTTTGCAGTTCTCTATTGTATGGCTTGGTGCCCCTGAGTGAAACTCACAAGTTGCATTCGCGTCGTAACCTGGCGGAGGTGCCCCTGTCAAGGGAGCCAGCGTTCTCTTCTGGATCAATTGTAGCTGAAGCAAAGTCTGCAAGAGTTGCGTGTACGACATGGGCGGTGTCTCGAGGTGACGGCTCGACAGAGGTGCCCGATTCTGGTACTTTCTGTATCCCTGCTGATTCGGTTGCTGCTGCTGCTGTGAAATTGCCGGGATAGTTATGCTGGCCACCTGTTGGTGAGGGCCTTTACCCTTTCTTCGAGCGTTGGACACAGCGCTCGTTTCTCCTTCTCGTCTTTTGCCACTATAAGGTTTATTTCCTCCTCCTCCAGCTGAGGATGAATTACCTTGAATTTTCCCGAGCTTGATCCCATTTTCGATGTGCTCACCTGTGATAATGAGATCTGAGAAGGTTCCGGATATACCGCTGACCAACTTCTCATAGTAAACCCCTGGGAGGGTGGCTACGAACATCTGCACGAGCTCACGTTCAACCATCGGCGGCTGAACCCTGGCTGCCAACTCACGCCACCGCTGGGTGTATTCCTTAAACCCTTCATTTCTCCTTTGCGACAGATTCTGCAGCTGGACTCGGTTCGGGGCCAAGTCGCTATTGTATTGGTAGTGGTGCACAAATGCTTCAGCAAGATCCTTCCACGTGTGCACACTAGTAGGCTCCAGACTCATATACCATTCGAGGGATGGCCCGGAAAGACTGTCTTGAAAGAAGTGCATCAACAACTTCTCGTCATCAGAATGAGCTGACATTTTTCTGTAGTACGATCTCAGGTGGACGCGAGGGCAAGTGGTGCACTTATTTTTTCAAAGTCAGGTACCTTGAACTTAGGAGGCACCTTGAAATCAGCAATCAGTCCCAACTTGGACATATCAACGCCCAAAGTATTCTGATTCTCGATATCTCTCATCTTATCTTCAAGTGCCTTGAATCTAAGCCGTGCTTCAGCATTCAGCTCCCCTTCAGCACCTCTCTGAGAGAACACATCGTCCTGACGATCCTCTAGCCATGGCTAAGGCCCAAACAGATTCCCGACATCTGCATTGTCGTTGCCCAGCCCAACATTGACATTAGCTCGCAGACTTCCATTACCGACGCCCGTCGTATTGAGTCCCATGTTGGCCATCACATTGCCGTTGGCACTGCCGTTTCCCCCGGTCACGGGAACACCATTCTGTGGAGTTTCAACTGGTGGAGGAGTAGGCACAGTCCCACCATGGAGTACGCCATTGCTATCAACCCTTGAAATCAGAGGCTGAACCAAGGTTCTGAGCTGATCCTGGCCATTGGCGACCGCTTGCATGAGCTCCATGAAGCGATCCATTCTTTCGCGGAGTTCCTGAACATCAGTTTGCACTTGCTCCATGATTCTGGTTTGATTAGCTCTGGTCGGATAGCGGTGAATAGGTCTCTGATCAATCCTGGAACCACCTGAAACAACCTGTCAAACACAAAAGGGTTAGGAAAAACAACAAAGTGCTCGTTATGCAAATGCTTCATGCAAATGCAAGCGTGTGTCTGTGCGTTAGGGAGATCTCCCCCAATCCTAGTGCCTGAGTGGCAGTGCTGATAATAAGAAGAAGTCCGAGTCCAATCATGGAAATAACGATTTCATATATAAAGAAAGCCCATCAAGGCAGTACACAACATCAGCGAGTACAAGATGAATCAACAGTGTGACCTCAGCCAACAAGCCTGGTGATGGTCAACATACAACAATGATCAAAACAAAAGGAATACAAATAGTCAAGTACGGCCACGGGCGCGATACTCTTCTAACAACTCTTTCGTTTCTGGATGATCAGGCAGCGTGAGTAACCCTTCGACGAGTAATTCCCTCTGCACAATGGTGTACCGAAGACCTTCGACCGAATCTTCCCATGCTCCTTCTCCGAAACAATCTTCTAACTTCCGCTTCTTGGACTCAAACGTCAGTTTGTGCTCCTTCAGGTTAGCAAGAGCCCTGTTGAGCTGGCCTTCGACGGTGTATCTGCGAGCGGTTTCTTCATCAAACCTCTTCTCACTATCCTTCACCTGGGCTTCCAGCTTGGAGATCTGTAGCATCAGCTTATCCTCCATCTCTTTCCTGGTGGCCAGGAAGCCTTCCAGTGCTGGTTGAACTTGGATATCCTCCGATATGCTTCGTCCAAGTGCTGCTTCTTCGTAGCCAGCACGTCGTTGACAGCTTTGAAGTCTTGACCCATGTGTTCATGCTCAGCTATCTGCTTAGTCAAATCTGTCCTCAACTAGTTCACCAGCTCTGTTTGCCTCTTGAATGAATGAACGGCTTCGTTTCTCTCGCTTCGAAGCTGAGCCAATTCTTTCTCCAGTTCCTCATTTGCCCGCTTCAATTCATCTCGCTCAGCTAACACCTGATTATGCTGCTGAATGGGCACGGTAGTAGGCTCTTCAATCATTGGAGGGCTTTCTGGCTTGGCCTGAGGAAACGGCATCCCTATAGCATCTGCTCTGGCTCTGATCCAAGTCACATACGGAGGGTAGGCTTGATTGTTGCTTCTCCCCAGCAGTGGTTTTCCCCTCTTACTGATACCATTCCAAGCGCGCTGAAGCTTGGATAACAGATCCCCCTACAGAAGACCAGCGAGGTACAGAGATTCCTGTACCTCTTCATCCTTCGGTGGAGCTCTCAAAGCATACGCGAACTGTCGGACCAGCAAAGATGGATTGTAGTTTATACAGCCCTTCCTGCCTATCAAAGGCACATTTGGAAACCCGCTGCAGCTGAAGATAATCTCGGTACCCAACCTATCTCTGTCAAACCAGTCAATATCCTCTGCAGATAAACTCATCAGACGCTCGGACCACTCAGTTGTGGCTGCAGACGAAACAAAAGGACCCCTCTTGGGCAGATGATTATCAAGCCATTTAAAAAGCAAGGGCACACAACACGAGACGTTCTTGCCCCTTCTGTTCTCGTTTTTGTAGTGGACGGAATGGTAGACATCTCCTATCAAGGTAGGGACTGGATTCCCTGATGCGAAGATATGAAATGCGTCGAAGTCTACAAAATCGGGCATATTGGGGAACAGAATGATGCCATATATGCATAGAGCGAGAATGGCGTTGAACGCGACCCAACATCCGTCTTTGGCGCACTGCTGAGCCTTTCCCACTAAAAACTGCAAGGAGAACCCGGGAACCTTGTTCCAACTAGACAATACCAACTCTGAGGCATCCAGATGAAGTGAAGGAGCTAAACCAGCCAGATCAGGATCAACATCCATATGAACAAAAGGCATATGCCTCTTGATAGGCACACCTAACAAATCAGCATATTCCTCTAGCGTAGGGGCGATAACAAAATCCTGGAAAGTGAAACATCTCAACGGAGGGTCGTCGAACTGCAGCAGAGCATGCAACCCATTCAACTCGAACGCAGAAGGTTTACGAACCAAACTGAGCAATTTGCCGTAAGATTTTCTGAACTCGTCCCTCACAGAATCATCTGCTAAAGCAATCAAACCGGTCAGCTGAACCACATCAGGGGCAGGGAACTTGTAAGCCACGGTCTTCCTCAGAGAATCCATAACAGTACAATAGGAGGCAAGAAATCCTGGATCGGGGAAAACGGTACCTGCAACACAGACACATGTTAATGAAATGCAAATGAGTATGCAAAAATAATGTAAAATGCAATCATGCAGCAGGAGATCAAGGAAACTGTGCTGTGGAGATTCTGTATCAACAAAACCATAATCCTGCTCTATCAGGAACAACCACTATATCTGATAAGAAGAAAAACCCTGGTATCAGACCACAAATCTGCTCTATCAAGAACAACCATCTGATAGGGCCATATACATAGGACCATAATTCTGTTCTGTCAAGAACAAACGTCTGATAATAAGGACCTCTGATACAGGACCAAAAACTCTGCTCTGTCATACATCTGCTGATGAGATCTTCAGACCCCAATCATAAATCTGCTATGTCAAGAACATACATATATATATATATATATATATATATATATATATATATATATATATATATATATATATATATATATATATATATATATATATATATATATATATATATATATATATATATATATATATATATATATATATATATATATCTGAATATAAGGTCCTCTGATCAAAACCTGCTCTATCAAGAACAAATACACATCTGATGATAAGATCCTCTGATCAAAACCTGCTCTATCAAGAACAAATACACATCTGATGATAAGATCCTCTGATCCCAATCAAAAACCTGCTCTGTCAAGAACAATCATATATCTGCAGATAAGATCCTCAGATCCCAACAAAACTGATCCACTATCAAGAAAACCAGGTGGTCTGAAGGTCAAAGTTTCCTGCAATAAACCCAACCCTGCTCACAGGTATGGACCTAAACTGACTCAAGTTTGGCATCCTATGCGTTCATCAGCGTCAGAGACATTCAAGAGGGGTGATACGATACCCAGCAGGTGTGGCATCACCAGCTCATGAAGCGGCCTCACTCGGCTGAATCACAAATGATCGGTCCCCAGAGTCGACAATCCTCCAAACCAACAACCGTCTCAACCCAAAGGGTTGAAAGAGAAGCCAATCGGGAGAACCTCGTCTGAGCGTGGATTTCATGAGACACTAGTGCCTGCAAAGCAAGCACGCGCCCACTAATTTCCATAACTAATGATATGTTCACTCAAGCCTGGGTCTGGCTTCTCACTCATCAGAATGCCCCTCCCACAACAGCACAGATAATCATATCAAACTGAAAATAAAATGCGGGAAATAAAGTGCGATAAATAAACACAACCCAACAAGTAATCATACAAGCGCTAGGATTGACTCTCGCAGGGGACGTCGGATCCCCAAACTGACTCGCATACGGGACGTTATATCCCAGGAAACTATCAAGTCCCCAGCAGAGTCGTCAGCTGTCGCTACTGCGAAAATAAGGTGCCGGCAAAACAGAAGAGTCACCACCTTTCATTATTTATCCCTCAGAACGGGAAAGGAAACAATCGGAAAAACCTGACGAATAGGTATAAGATAGGGTCATCGCAACCATTGTCTGGGTTCGGGAGTCGGTTACGCAAGGGGAAGGTGTTAGCACCCCTCACGTCCGTCGTACTCGACGGGATCCACGCTTGTTGTGTTTACTGGACGAGTTGGTTTATCTATCTACCTATCAAGGTTGGCTTAAACAGAAAAGAAAAATGACTCGGCAAAGCGTCGCACTTTATGCCTACGTATTCTCATCAGAGAATGAGAAATCAGAGTCAACGTAGTTCGACCTACGACGGGTTACGGGGAAGGTGGCTCGCCAATACGTCCGTATTGTGCCTACGTACTCTCAACAGGCTTGAGAGACAGAGCTTACGTAGTTCGGGAAACTACGGGTTACGGGAATTCAGATTCATCTGTTTTATCGAGTAGGGTTAAACAGCAGTTCCAGCAGTTAGGGACAAAGCCTGTTTGCGGTGGCGCTGAAGTTTAACGACACTCTTTTCTTCAGAAAAGTTTTCCTTTGAATTACAGGCCCACGGGGCAAAAGGTTTGAAGTTTGTTTTCTGTCTTTTACGAAAGAAGTGTTTTTTATTGTGTTTGCAATTTCAATCGCACTAGAGACTATGACCTGAGAGTGAATGCGTCGCATGTCACCCAAAGGGTGCCATACTAAACATCCAGACTGTGGAAAAGAAAATCTCCCACAATCCTTTCTCAGATAGCTTAAGGCTTGTAACGTACGAAAGAAATCATTCATGATTACTGCATCTTAATTTTTTCTGAGATGAGAAGAGAACATGCTCAACTACGGGGAGACTATCAAGTCCTACTGTTGCCATGCCAAGGATTCATCCTATGGTTGAGATTTGAAACAGGGAGCTCCTAGAAGTTGTCATGCATAGGTTTCAACCTAAAGTTCTATCATCACTTCCTTATCAAAGGAAATGAGAGTCCTGAGGGATCATGTCAATGATACACAGAAACAGATAAAGCATCAGCTTAAACAGTAAACAGTAATACAGTAAATGATTATAAAATGCATGCAATGCAAGTGAGGGAGGAAGTGTGTGTAGGGCAACAACCTCCACAAGCTTATCTCAACCTCAAGCCAGAATGAATAACAATCATCATACAGAGGAAATAACATGCTATCAAGCAAAACAGTAAACTGTAATCATACAGTAACAGTAAAACATGCTATCAAGCAAAAATCAACCACATGGGCAAGGGAGCTGGGCTCCACCGAATACCCGCAAGCAAAGCCATACAGTAACAATACAAGCAGAGGGAGCAACTCAACCTCTAGTGCAATCATGCTCCTAGATTAAAGCTAGTCTAGATATGGACTTAGTCTAATGCATCAAGCAAGTCAAACAAGGCACGTCAGCAATACAGAAAAGAAGACAGACAAGAAAGCAGATCAACCCCTCTCTTCCCACTCCAAGCTTCAGCTCTTCTAACAGCAATCCAATCTTCAGACTTCATGACAAATATCAATTTGCTTTTCCAGGTTTCAACAATTCACCATAAGTTTCAACCTATTCTCTCTTCTCTAAGCTTCAGCTCCTTAATCAGTTCCACCTTCAGGCTTCACTCTTAACCACAAGTATCAACTTGATTCCTTCAGGATCTCCAAGCTTCAAAGTAAGTATCAACTTATCCTTTGTTCTTCAAGCTTCAGCTCTACACTCAATCTCAATTGAATCCTCTTCATAAGTATCAACTCAGCCTTCAAGCTTCCAAGCTTTCTTTGCTTTACCAGTCTCAACTTGGTCTTCTCTTCCTACAAGCTTCAGCTTCTCAGAGTAGTCTTCAATCATCTGGAAATGTCAACTTCATCCTTCAGTCTTTAAGCCTCAGCTCCCCATTCAGTCTTTACTGGATCTTCATTGGGTCTCCAAGTATCAACCTGTTTCTTCTTGCTCTTCAAGCTTCAGCTACAATGACAGTGCTCAAGGAATCATTCTCTTCCATACTCTTAAATGAAGTCTTCATCTTCAAACTCAAGTCCAACATCTCTCAAGATACTCAAACCAGAAGAAATCACTTAACTGGATAAGCTAGGATATTGAACTGCTTATTGACCACCAAAGGTGACCTATAAGGGTTCAACATCAAAATAATGGTTCCCTCAAAAGTTCTACTTCCTGGGTACCATCACTTATCCCTCCAAAGGAGGGAGGTGAATACCATGGAAGGACCTTGAATCATGGGTAAGAAAGGAGGTGAAAGATACCATCCATGTTTAAGAAAGGAATCAACTAAGTCTAAGCTCTGCTTAATTCCTAACCCTAAAACAACAACAAAACAAACAAGTCTTCAAGCTCTCAAGCTCCTTCTTCAATCTTCAAGTCTCCCACTATGCTCCTCCATGCTTCACAAAGCAAGACCAAGCCCACCAAGCCAAGCAAAAACCCACAAAGTAAGGCAAAACAAAATACAAGCCCACAAGGGCAACACAAACAACAATCAACTACAAAAAATCAATTAAAAATAGTATAATATTATATTAAAATCTAATATAATTTCTAGGGGATCCTATATATCTACCCTTAATACCCTATATGTCCCAATATCTATCTTGACCTAGAAACCCAAAATTCTAGTGTTATTGTGCACCTATGTTAAGGATTGACCTAAATCTATACAACCTAAAGTCATCTAATCAAAACTAATCAAAAATTAATCACAAAATTATGGATTAAATCCAGGGGGGAGCTAAAGTCCTAATCTGACTATCCTAACAAGAATGGCATAAAAATTCAAAAGGAACTATCTAAACAAAATTCTACAAATCTATGCATCAACAAAAAATGAATTAAAAGCTATTAAAAGAGAAAATATACAAAAAATATTAAAAATGCATGAAATGCAAATGTTTTGATTTTATTATTTTCTAGACATTAATGTGAAATAGGAGAAAAAGTCCCCATGCCAAAATCATTATTTTTCTATTTAATATGATTTTTCAAATTTTAAAATAAAATGGAGAAAAAGAAAATAAAATGGTAAATGTTTGGTGCGGATAGCAATGGTATGCAATTCATTATCCAGATGGGCTTAAAATGAGGGTGTTATTAGTAATGCGCGCTAGGCCCATGATTTAATCAGAAAACAAATAACAAAATATAAAGAAAAAGAAAAAAAGCACGGTGCATTTAGTAAAGAAAATCAGTTCAAATCATCAATGGGCCACAGATGGGGGTGTGGCTATCAATCAATCCACTAAAGCCCAAACGAAGAATTAAATGAAATGGCTGCGTTTAGTGCTTCTCAGACTCATCTTTCAAAACATGAAATTAAATCCCATCCACACGATCTGATCCCAGTCAACGGGTCCTTGCCTCATCCAACGGCCATGACCTTATCTTCTTCCTCCAGCCATTAAAATGGAGGGAAAGCTCCATAGTTGCAGAGCTCAAATACCTAACTCGGGCACCTTCCAAACTCGACCAAAATCCATGGTTCAAAACCCTAATCTGTTCTAAATTCATCCCTGATCACAACCATGGTGTTAGAATCAATTGAAATGCCCTCAATCTCTAAACCCGATCCAAGATCAAAACTATGCTCAAACTTCAACTTTAACGATTCTTGAAATTGATTGGCTCAGAATGATCACCACCTCACACGGGTTAAATCTTGCTATTAAACTCATGTTATATCTCACTATACACCGTGTTCTTGATCAAAACAAAATTGGTGTCACTAACTCAAACCTCACCAAATGCCTTCAAACTTTCCAGAATCCATCTCCTACTTGTCTCTAACCATTCTAACCTAACAAATCTAACTAATTATGCTTAAATTAAGGTGTAGGGGAAAAGTTGCAAACCTGTCAAATCTTGAATACCAGATAGGTCAAACCTTCACTTCAATCTCTCAATCTCTTCAAAATCACTCCTTGATTGATGTTAATGCTTCTGTTTGCAAAAGATTTGATCCAAGAAGCTTGAATCTCCAAATCTGATGGTGACTTGCAGCTCCCAAAATCCAAATGCTCTCTCTTCAATCCCACATGATCTTGCTCTCAATTTGGTATGCACATATTCAGTATGATCAATGGAAGGTGTTAGGATTGAAAGAATCAATGGAAATGGTGTGGAATGTTGAAATTGATCTCAACTTGCAATGGAAGAAAATGAAATGGCTATCTCACTCTCCTCTCTAATCTCCCACCAACCTTGCATCTGAGCAAGTTCTAATCCATATATAGGATGGTTCTAAACTATCCAGAACTTTCTGGAATCATCCAATGAGAACTTGAGATTCTCATGCCATGAGTTTTTGATTTCAATCCATCTCATGTGCCAACTTGGGCTATACCTCTTGCAGCAGCTTGTTCTGACTTGAAAATCTCCTTAGATGAGATACATGACATGTTAGGATACTTTACTAGCTTGTGCATTGCTCTCCCTTGTGTTTTGCATATGTACCTTAATATGCAAGCAATCATTTTCCAAAGCAAGTCCATGATCTAAACCTCAAATAAAAAATGTGGCTGAACCATTGTTTTTAAAATGCTTTCTAGAGTCAAAATGACCTATTACATGCCATGTTTTGGATGTGTAGCTTGGAAATTTCAATTTCCAACTTTAACTTATTTAACTTATGCCTCCATTTTAGGTCATTTTTACCATTTTGAGCTACAAGCCTTTTCAACATCTCATGACCTCCTTACTAGCCTTAAAACATCATTTTAAGCAAGTTTGATGTTGAAGATTTTTCCATTTGAAGCTTGGAAATAGGAGTTATGGCCTTATGCTTGAAATGACCTATAATCTCCAAATGACCAAAATGCCCTTGACTTGTCAAAGCCATAAGTTGAGTTCTACAAATCCTATCAAGGACTTCTAGTACTCTCTAGAAAGATAAGAAGATAAGTAACAACATTCATGTTTACCAAAAGTTCATAGGAATCATCCTTCTTGGGAAAAAGTTTGATGCAATTTGGGTGACTTTCAAGGCCCTAGATTCACATACCTCAGATGACCTGTAACTTGTCAAAGTCATAACTTGAGCTCTACAAATCCTATCAAGGACTTCTAGTACTCAAATTAAAGCTAAGATCAACCTATACAACATTCATGTTGGGGGTAAGATGAGATGAAAATCACATCTTGAGCTAAACTGCCTTGAAGATAGGGGTCAAACTAGGGGATTTTACACTGTCAAGCCTTAGAAACCCTAGCTTGAAACTTCTCAAACTCCTCAATCATGATGAGTTGACCTTGGAATCATACTTATAGAATCTAAATGCATCAATCCATGATCACATGGCTCTTGGATTAGGTCTCAACCCTCTCCAAATCATCAGTTGACTTAGGGTTGACCCAGTCAAACCCTAACTACACCACTCATGGCTGAGTCTTCTTAAACTTGCACAATGACCTCCCTAGGCTTCATGATGGCTTTCAAGACATCTCATAAGCTCTCTCAAGGCTTCAAGTCCACATTTTTGGCTTCAGAATCATCTGAGGAGCTCCCACAACTCTCAAGTTAGGAGGCACACAACCTTGGTTTCAACCAATCTCTCTGAGGATCTCTTAACTTCTCTGACAAAGATATCAACCCTTGAACACTTGAATAACCTTCTTGGCTAGCTTCAAACTCTTGTGGTGCTCTTGATTGGTAATCATACCTCTTGATCTCCTGCACACATGTCAATGAAATGCAAGTGATAATGCTAATGTGAATGAGATGAACCACAAGCTAGGTAAAGCAATGTTGGTCAATTTTTGGGGTGCAACAACACTCACACGCACATACACACAAACATGCTCGTGTGCACACACTCTCTCTCACACACACACAAACATGCGCGTGCGTGCTCTCACACACACACACATGCACACACACACGCGCGCATGCACAAACACACGCGCGTGCACATACACACACGGACACACACACACACACGCATGCGCACACTTTCTCTCTCTCTCTCTCTCTCTCTCTCTCTCTCACACACACACACACACACACATACACACACACACACACATACACACATGCACACGGATGCACGCATGCACGCACGAACCCGCACACACACACACACACACAAAGACACACACGCGCGTGCGTGCACACACAAATACACACGCGCGCACACACGCAAACACACACGTGCGCTCACCCCACACACTCACGTGCACACACACAAACAAACAAGCACGACCGTGCGTGTGTACACGCACACACTCACACTCACGCATGCACGTACGCATACACACACGTGCAAACACACACACACAAGCACACACATACGCACACAAACACACACTTGCGTGCACACCCAAACACACACGTGCACGCACTTACACACACACACACACGCATGTGCACGCACATACACACACATGCACGCTCGCACGGACACACACACATGGATACACACGCACGCGCGAATGCACAAACCCATACACACGCGCACACCTGTCGCTTCCGCGAAAATAAAGTGCCGGCAAAACAGAAGAGTCGCCACCTTTCGTTATTTATCCCTTAGAACGGGAAAGGAAACGATCGGAAAAACCTGACGAAGAGGTATAAGACAAGGTCGTCGCAACCGTTGTCTGGGTTCGGGAGTCGGTTACGCAAGGGGAAGGTATTAGCACCCCTCACGTCCATCGTACTCGATGGGATCCACGCTTGTTGTGTTTGTTTGACGGGTTGGCTTTATCTATCTACCTATCAAGGCTGGCTTAAAAAAGAAAGGAAAATGACTCGGCAAAGCGTCGCGCTTTATGCCTACGTATTCTCATCAGAGAATGAGAAATCAGAGTCAACGTAGTTCGCCTAACTACGGGTTATGGGGAAGGTGGCTCGCCAATACATCAGTATTGTGCCTACGTACTCTCAACAGGCATGAGAGATCAGAGCTTACGTAGTTCGGAATAATACGGATTACGAAAATTCAGATTCATCTGTTTTATCGAGTAGGGTTAACAAATAGTTCCAGGAGTTTGGTGTACGCAGCTCGACCCTTGGAGACTTATGCGTTACCGTTTGCGGTAGAACTGGGAGTTAACGACACTCTTTTCTTCAAAAAAGCTTCCTTTGAATTATGGGCCCACGGGGCAAAAAGGTTTGAAGTTTGTTTTCTGTCTTTTACGGAAGAATTGTTTTTTATGGAGGTTTGCAACTAGTATCGCACTAGAGACTATGACCTGAGAGTGAATGCGTCGCATGTCACCCAAAGGGTGCCAGACTAAACATCTAAGCTGTCGAAAATAACTCTCCGACAACCCTTTCTCGGATAGTTTAAGGCTCGTAAAGTACGACATCAGTTAACCTTTATTAGTGTATTTTAATTTGTTTTGAGATGAGAAGAGAGAACAGACTCAACTACGGGGAGACTATCAAGTCCTAATGTTGTCATGCCATGGATTCATCCTATGGTTGAGGCTTGAAATAGGGAACTCCTAGAAGTTATCATGCATAGGTTTCAACCTAAAGTTCTAATCATCACTTCCTTATCAAAGGAAGTGAGATTCCTAGGGGATCATGTCAATGATAGACAGAAACAAATGAAGCATCAGTTTAAACAGTAAACAGTAAACAACTGTAACATGCATGCAATGCAAGTGAGGGAGGAAATGTGTGTGGGGCATCAACCTCCACAAGCTCATCTCAACCTCAAGCTAGATATGAATAACTGCAATCATACAGGAAGAAATAACATGCTATCAAGCAAATCAATAACTGCAATCATACAGAAGAAGTCAAATGCCATCAAGCAAACACAAACCACATAGGCAAGGGAGTTGGGCTCTACCAAATACCAGCAAGCAAAGCCATACAGTAAAAATACAAGCAGAGGGAGCAGCTCGACCTCTAGTGCAATCATGCTCCTAGTCCAAGTCAATCTAGATATGAACTTATTCTAATGCATCAAGCAAATCAAACAAGTCACATCAAGACAGTTGCACAGAAAGAAAACAGACAAGAAAGAAAGCAGCTCAACCACTCATACAGTTTCCAGCAATACAACCTCCTGACAGCAGTCCAGTCCATAATCTGTAGTTGCCCTTCAAGGCTATCATCTTCAATGGCAAGTATCAACTTTCTTCTACAAGCTTCTAACACATCAAACATAGGTATCAACTTATTCCTTCTTCTTCAAGCTTCAGCTCTCCAGTAAATTCCACCTTCAGGCTTCACTCCTTACTGCAAATATCAACTTGGCTCCCTCAGGCTCTCAATGTGTCAACATAAGTATCAACTCATCCTTTATTCCTCAAGCCTTAGCTCTTCACTCAATCTCAATTTGATCTTATTCACAAGTGTCAACTTGGCCTTCAAGCTTCAGCTCTCTCCTCTTTACAAGTGTCAACTTGCTTCTCTTCATCTACAAGCTTCAGCTCCTAAGGGTAATCTTCAAACACAAAGAAGTATCAACTTCATCCTTCAATCTCTTCAATCAGGGAACTCCATCCTCTAACAAGGGAGAAAGGTTCATCTATCAAGAGCAAAGTTTGGATGATTGGTAGCAGAGTGAAGACCAAAGGTCACCACTAAGCATCCTATCATCAGAGAAAGGGACCCTCAAAGGTTCTACCAACTTGCAAGGAGCCACACATCCTTCCAAAGGAGGGATGAGGCCTTTACAAGGGGACCTTACATCATAGGGAAGAATGGAATTGATCAATATATTCCATGTTTATGAAGAAAGAGAATCTATCTAGAAGCTCTGCCTACAAACCCTAATCTTAACACCTAATCAAAACTACACCAAAAGAAGGGAAGATCTTCATATCCAAACTTCTTAAAGCATTCCATTGCATCTTCAACTTGCCTTCATCATCACCCAAGAACAAGAAAAGCAAAACCCTAATCTAAGGGAACTAAAGAAGTCATTCTAGTTGAATTAGTGCATTAGGATCATCTAAAGTTAGCACCTAAACTAAAATCAAGCAAAAATAGTAAACTTCAATGAAAATTCCTACAAAAATTCCTAAGGGATCCTAATTCAATCATGAATATATCCTACAAAAATCAGAGGTTGAATCATCCACCAAGTCCTAAAAATAAAATCTAAATCACAAGGTATCAACCATAAACCCTAAAAATGGAGCTCTTAAAGGTTTCAACCTAAGCTACCACTTACATTCATCACAAAAATGTGAGAAAAATCTATGGGGAGAATGCATATCTATGCTAACTACTCACAAAAAAATTAAGGCCAAAATCATCATCACATGATCAAACCAAATTCACCAATATCAAGCATCAAACATGATTATTTTAATATCAATTAAAATGTAAAAATTCTCATAAAATCATAAAATGAATGAAATAATACTATTTTTTATCTAAAAAATACTAGATCCTATCATGAATCCAATGCAAAAAGAATGGGATCAATTGAGTTATTTTTCCATTTTTTATGAATTAATCAATAACCATGAATAAAATGAAAAATAATATGAAAATCAAAATAAAAAGGATAAGCGCGTGGTGCAGATAGCAAGAGAAATCAGTTCACTTCAGGGTTGGGCCCAACAAGGGGGTGCTGATATCAATCTGACTTAAGCCCAAAACCACAACTGATTAATGAAACGCATCGTTTCATTTAGTTCAGAACTCTTCACAAATTTCATGCACGCGTGGCCGTTGGATGATGTCTTTAGTCCAAGTCAAACCATGATCCAAGGGCCCTGGGATCATCTTCCCCAATTCAAATCTCTGAAACTCAGGCCACCTGCACGCCCAAAGTCACCGCCAGTGACATTCTCTGGTCGTCATCTCACAACCCTAACTTGCCATAGAATCCACCATTGGCCACGATTCCTTGATGAAACTTGTCCCAAATTTCACAAGGAACTCAATCATACCATTAATTCAACCTAAATCCTCAAGATTCGCAAGAACAACATCTCACCCGAAAATGGTAACAACCCTAATTGGTCACTAACTCTCAAATTAATGATCTGAAAACCTTCCTACCTCAATCCTTAATGCATCTAACATCCTAGTTCCTCTTAATTCTGCCTAATTCAAGCTGGAGATTGAAAGTTACTAACCTGAGAATTTCGTGTGCACAGAAGTAGTAAACCTTTAAATCAAGCCCTCAAATGCTCGAGACTCCTTCAGTGAATCAATTTCAAGCTTCTGTATGCAATAGAATGGATGGAAATGCTCTGGATTCTTGGAACCAATTCTGAATTGCAGGTGAAGAAATCTGAGATCAAGAACACCAATCAGCCACGAATTTGCCTTGATTATGATCTGGAATCATTCACTAGCATCCATGGAAGAGATTGCAATCAAGAAAATGGATGGAAAGTGGAGAAAATGGTGTAACCGAATTCAGTTGCAAGCAAGAATATTTCACACTCAATTTCTATCCTCTCCTTCAATTATCACCAACCTTCAATCTGAACCAACTCTATTCAATATATAGGCCATGTATGGATGATCTAGAAAGCTCTAGATTCTTCTAATGAGAAATTCAATTTCTCATGTCATGAAGATTTCAATCTCATGCCATGGTATGCACAATTCTGCTAGCAACTTGTATTCACCCTCATTCACTTCCAATTTCTCTCTTCATGGTATTTTGAATGTGTTTGGATTGAAAGAAGCCTTGGTCATGCCTTGAATTTTGGTTTGGCAAATGTTACTTAAGATGTAAGTAACTACTTTTCAAAGCAAGTCCACAAATTAAACTTCAATTCAAAATTGTGGCAAAACCAATGTTCTTAAAATGTTTTTTAGAATCAAAATGACATATTACATGCCTTGGGTTGGACATGTAGATCAAAAATACCAATTTTCATCTTTGGTTCATTTGAAAATCATCCTTATTTTAGGTCATTTTTGCAACTTTGAGCTACAAGCAATTCCAACCTCTCATGACCTCTTGGTTAGCCTTAAAACATCATTTTGAACAAGTTTGATGTTGAACATTTTCCCATTTGAAGCTTGGAAATAGGAGTTATGGCCTTATGGTTGAAATGACCTATAATCTTCAAATGACCAAAATGCCCTTGACTTGTCAAAGCCATAACTTGAGTTCTACAAATCCTATCAAGGACTTCTAGTACTCTATAGAAAGCTAAGAGGATAAGGAACAACATTCATGTTGACCAAAAGTTCATAGGAATCATTCTTCTAGGGCAAACGTTTCATGCAAGTTGGACAACTTTCAAGCTCCAAATTCACATACCTCAGATGACTTGTAACTTGTCAAAGTCATAACTTGAGTTCTACAAATCCTATCAAGGACTTCTAGCACTTAAATTAAATCTAAGATCATGATCTACAACAATCATGTTGGGGGTGAGATAAGATGACCATCACATCTTGAGCTAAACTGCCTTGAAGATAGGGGTCAAACTAGGGGATTTTACACTGTCAAGCCTTAGAAACCCTAGCTTGAATCTTCTCAAACTCTTCAATCATGATGAGTTGACCTTGTAATCATCCTTAGAACATCTTAATTCATCAATCCATTACCACATGTCTTTTGAATTAGGTCTCAACCTTCTTCAAATCCTCAGTTGACTTAGGGTTGACCTAGTCAAACCCTAATTGCACCACTCATGGCTGAGGCTTCTTAATCTTGCACAATGACCTGTCTAGGCCTCAAAGTGATCTTCAACACTTATCATGAGCTCTCTCAAGACCTCAGGTCAAACTTCATGGCTTCAGAATCATCTGATGGCTTTCCACAACTTTCAAGTTAGGAGACACACATACTTGGTTTCAGTCACTCTCTCTGAGGATCTTTTAACTTCTCTGACAAGGATATCAACCCTTGAACACTTGAATAACCTTCTTAGCTAGCTTCAAACTCTTGTGTATCCCTTGATTGGTAATCATACCTCTTGATCTCCTGCATACATGTCAATGAAATGCAAATGATAATGCTAATGTGAATGAAATGAAACACAAGCTAGGTAAAGAAATGTTGAGCAAATTTTGTGGTGCAACAGCTGCCCCTATTCAAACGGCTTGGACCTGACTGGGTAAGAAGCAAATGACTCTCAAACAATCAAGGTACGAGACGGTTGAATACCAACAAACCCGGAAATTTTCCAACTGCACAAGTACACGGTACTCTGATGGGAACAAATCTCTTCGGAAACTGAAATGATGGCTGCACGGCAACTAGTTGGAGAAATAATGATCTGAACCTCCGTCAGGATGATTCTCTGATCTATCTGATATCATTGTGTCCTTAAATCATCAAGGGATCACCGGTTAGACGGTACCTGGTGATTTGCCAACCACGCACAGGTAAACGATACTCTGATTGTTAGGAACATCTTCAAAACTGAGCATGCCAGTTGCACGGCAACTCTGCTGGGGAATTGGTCACACGGTAACCGGTGAAAGGTCTAATCTCAAATCTCAGTCAGGATGATCATCTGATTTTGCTGTAGATATTCGTCCTCAAGTCATCAAGGGGTCACCGGTTACGCGGTAACTGGTAATGCATAGCTGACATTGCCATCAGGCATTCTGCGGCACTGCTGCAGAAGAATTCCTCGGGACCCGTCAGGTCATTAGGAACTTTTAACAATTAAGTTAATCATGCCATCGGGCATTCAAAGAAGCTCTCCGGCGTCAGCCGGACTTCGTCAGTAAGTCAGGATAGAATTCTCGGTCAATCATGAACCAATTGGGGATATCCAAACTTCTGCCATCAGGCACTCCGCATCAGATGAGAGAACTGCTTCGTCAATACAGTTAGACTTCAATCATCAAGTCTTCAAGGGAAGTTTCAACTTCGCTATTCGGAAACCTGTTGGGGATGACGCATCTCCGCTGGGGATTCTGGAGAACTATCAAGTAACTCTGCTTCAGGGCTTCAGAAATCATTCTGGATGAGTCAACTCTGCTGAGGACTTCAAGAATCATCTTGGACAAATAACTCCGTCGGGGACTTCAAGAATCGTCCTGAACCAATAATTCTGCTGGAGATTTCAGGAATCATCCTGAGCAAACACTCTGCCGGGGACTCCAAGCATCAACTTGAGCGACCAACTCTTGCGACTTCACTGGGGATTTTAAGAATCATCTTAAGCAAACCACTTCGCTGAGGAGTTCAAGAATCATCTTGGGCAAACGACTTTGCTGGGGAATTCAAGAATCATCTTGAGCCACTTAACCCTTCTGAGACTTCAGGAATCATCCTGAGCAAACACCATGTCTGGGAACACCTGCAAAATAAGAACGGTAACAACCTAGCTCATGTTTCATATGCATATGTTTGACAATGGAGCAATGCTCCACACGGTGGAAATGCTACGCGTTTAGGGTAAATGATATGCAATCATGCAAAATGCTACGACTCCATCAGCAAAATAAGTGCTGAAGGGAGAATCCTCCTGTCAAGGAGAAAGAACCACTCTGGTGGAGGAAGGACTCATCCTGCCAAGGAGAAGAAGTCACACCAATCTCAATTGGACTCCTGCCTGGGGAAGTGAACTTCAGTTGATTGCTGCAGGGGAATAAAGCTCTACGAGAACCTGAACCTGCTCATCTGGGTATTCAAACCACAACTGCTGAGGAAAACGATGTCAATCGCAGAAATAAACTGCCCGGCCTTCGCGGCTAAACCTTCCTGGAGATAACGACTCCGGCGGGGAAATACTGCATCAGCTATTCAACACTCTACTGGGGGAAAACCAATCATGACCCTAACTGCTTTCCAAGGACTCGGTTCTCTTGGGGAACTGCAAACTCGGCTGGGGAAGAAGGAATCATCCTGCTTGGGGGAGAATACAACTCTGCGGGGAATTTCAATTCCGATGGAGACTTCAGTCTGAACTATCGAGTGCTGCACACTTCAGTGTATGACTCAGCTGGGGAGACGATGATCCTTCAGGATACATCTGCTTGGAGAGAATCTTCTCTAATTGGGGTGACATATCAATGCTTACGGTCTCATGTTCAAACTCCACGGGGGGATGCTACTGAACTTGCTGGAGAAGAAGGAATCATCCTGCTTGGGGATGCATACGGCGTACTGTCTGGAATATACCTGTAACAACACAAACAAACAGACGAGATACCCTTCTCAAAAGGACCTATCAAGGTTATCATCTTGTGACAGTGTTCAAGTAATTCATTGTTTCAACAATCAGTGGCCTAGGCCAGTAAGTTTATGTATGCGCATTTTATCAAAAACAATGGCGTTCTTTCTCGCAAACAAAACAGATAAATGCTAAATAGGCAAACATAATTGCTGAATAGTATATATTTTATTGATAACAAACCCCTGAATAGGTGAAAATGTTTTACAACAGATGCAAGCTCCTGGAATGAGGCAGCTGCGCAAATATAAAAACACAAATATACATCAGTATATACACAAATGTCGGCAATGAGGCGTAGACAAACACCATGGGTTGATCCCTCTATGACCCACTCGACTTCGATACCTCTCCGACACTTCAGCTTCAGAGGAGATTGATTCAGATAGACGGCCCTCAGGTCTTCCAAACCACTAAACAATGAAAGTCCACACGCGGAACGCAGTCATTTGCTTTTTCAAATCCCTAACCTTTGCCAGAATCGCCCTTCCGGGTTTTCGATTCACCGGGATACCCTTTTTTGCCAAAGTCGCCCTTCCGGGTTTTCGACTTTGCGGGTGTACATTCTTTTCTTTATATCCCTAATTTTTGCCCGAACCTTTTTCCTTTTTTATGGTTCGCCGGGATGCCCCTTTTTGCCTGGATCTTCTTTTTCTTTCCAGCGGGTCATTTTTTAAGAAAAGTATTTTTTAACTGCGTTCGCGTTCACCGGGGATGCAAAATCTTCGCCATCCATCGTGGATAGCAACAAGGCTCCTCCCGAGAAGACCTTGCTGACGACGTACGAACCTTCGTAATTAGGAGTCCACTTGCCCTGGTGATCGGAGTGTGGAGGAAGAATCTTCTTTAGGACGAGATCACCCGTCTGAAAGCTTTTAGGACGCACCTTCTTATCATAAGCTTTCTTCATTCGGCTTTGGTACAGATGACCATGTGCAATCGATGCTGATCTTTTCTCGTCCATCAGGATGAGTTGGTTTAGTCGGTTCTTAATCCATTCTGCCTCATCGAGTTTCACGTTAACCAAAACTCGCAAAGAAGGAATCTCAGCTTCCAACGGTAGGACAACTTCCATACCGTACACTAGTGAGAAAGGAGTTTCCCCGGTTGATGTCCGTACCGTCGTACGATAACCGTGCAATGCAAATGGCAACATCTCGTGCCAGTCTTTATAGGTCACAACCATCTTCTGTACAATCTTCTTAATATTCTTATTGGCCGCTTCAACGACGCCATTCATCTTCGGCCGGTAAGGAGATGAGTTGTGGTGTTCAATCTTGAAACTCTGGCATAGCTCCTTCATCATCTTGTTATTCAGATTCGAACCATTATCAGTAATGATACGCTCGGGAATTCCGTAACGACAGATGATGTCCCTCTTTATGAATTTAGCCACCACCTGCTTGGTCACATTAGCGTACGAGGTTGCCTCCACCCACTTGGTGAAGTAGCCGATAGCTACTAGAATGAAGCGATGACCGTTAGATGCAGTGGGCTCGATCTTGCCTATCATGTCGATGCCCCACATGGAGAACAGCCACGGGGCGGACATGACATTCAACGGGCACGGCGGTACATGAATCTTGTCAGCATAAATCTGGCATTTATGACATCTCTTCGCGAATTTAAAGCAATCCGATTCCATCGTCATCCAGTAGTATCCTACTCTCAAGATCTTCCTTGTCATAGCATGCCCGCCGGCGTGCGTACCAAATGTGCCTTCATGGACTTCTTCCATGAGCATACTCGCCTCTTTCTCATCTACACATCTGAGTAGCACGAGATCGTGGTTTCTTTTATACAAAACTCCATCAGGATTGAGATAAAAATTTCCGGACAGCCTCCTCAGAGTCTTCTTATCCTATGTTGACGCTCCCGCGGGATATTCCTTAGTCATAAGGAAGGTCTAGATGTCATGGAACCATGGCTTGCCGTCGGAGGCTTCCTCGATTGCAAAGACGAATGCAGGTCTATCAAGACGAGAAAGGAAAATTCTTGGAGCTTCATTCCAAAAATTGACTTTATACATCGAAGCCAACGTGGCTAGGGCATCAGCCATTTGATTCTCGGCCCTGGGCACATGATGGAGCTCCACTCGATCAAAGAACGGAAGCAGCCTTCTGGCATAGTTCATGTACGACACCAAATTCGATTGACGAGTCTCCCACTCCCCTTTAATCTGGCTAATCACAAGTGCCGAGTCACCATATACATCTAGGTTCTTGATTCTCAAATCAATTGCCTCTTCTAGACCCATGATGCATGCTTCGTACTCCGCTTTGTTATTGATGACTAGAAACGTCAGTCTCGCAGTGAACGGGATGTGGGATCCCTGGGGAGTCGTGATGATCGCCCTAATGCCACTTCCGTAAGAATTAACCGCCCCGTCAAATATCAATTTCCATTGGGATTTCCTGTCTGGACCTTCGTCGGGCAACGGTTCATCGCAATCCTTTGCTTTGAGAAACATGATATCCTCATCAGGGAATTCAAATTTCATCGGCTGATAATCTTTGATCGGCTGTTCGGCAAGGTATTCAGACAATACGCTTCCCTTGATGGCCTTCGGGGAAACGTACTGAATGTCATATTTCGTCAACACCATTTGCCATCTGGCAATCCTGCCCGAAAGCGCTTGCTTCTCGAAGACGTACTTGATCGGATCCATCTTCGGAATTAGCATGGTTGTGTGATTGAGCATGTACTGTCGAAAAGGTTTGGCAGCCTAGGCTAGTGCATAACACGTCTTCTCCAGCATCAAGTAACGAGATTCACATTCTGTGAACTTTTTACTCAAGTAATAAATGGCATGCTCCTTTCTGCCCGTCTCGTCGTGCTAACCGAGAACACACCCCATACTATTCTCAAGAACTGTCAAGTACATGATTAAGGGTCGGCCGGCCACTGGGGGTATCAAGATTGGAGGTTCCTGCAGATACTGTTTTATCTTATCAAATGCCTTCTGGCAATCCTCGTTCCAGATAATCGCCTGATCTTTCTTTAACAGTTTGAACATCGGTTCACACGTGGCCGTGAGTTGAGAAATAAACCTTGCAATGTAGTTTATCCTGCCTAGGAAACCACGAACTTCTTTTTCTGTTTTTGGCGCTGGCATTTCTTGTATCGCTTTAATCTTCGCAGGATCAACCTCAATGCCTCTTTCACTCACGATAAATCCCAGTAGTTTTCCCGACCGTACTCCGAAAGTACACTTGTTAGGATTCAACCTCAACCTGAACTTCCTAAGCCTCTCAAAAATCTTCAGCAAATTGACCAGATGTCCCTCCTCCGTTTGGGACTTCGCAATCATGTCGTCAACATAGACTTCAATCTCATGATGAATCATATCATGAAACAAAGTAACCATTGCTCGTTGGTAAGTGGCCCCTGCGTTCTTCAGACCGAAAGGCATTACCTTGTAGCAAAACGTTCCCAAGGGGGTGATAAACGTAGTTTTCTCCATGTCCTCCGGCGCCATCTTGATCTGATTGTAGCCGGAGAAGCCATCCATGAACGAAAACACGGAGAACTGAGCTGTATTTTCGACCAACACATCAATATGAGGGAGCGGGAAATCATCTTTAGGGCTCGCCCTATTCAAATCCCGATAATCGACGCACATGCGTACCTTACTGTCCTTCTTCGGTACAGGCACTATGTTGGCGACCCACGGAGGGTAAGTAGTGACTGCTAAGAAGCCATCATCAAGTTGTTTCTGCACTTCCTCTTTGATCTTAACGGCCATATCTGGTCGCGTCCTCCTAAGCTTCTGCTTAACGGGAGGGCAATCTTCTCGCAGTGGCAAGTGGTGGACCACGATGTCAGTATCAAGTCCGGGCATATCTTCGTATGACTAAGCAAAGACGTCACTATACTCTCTTAGCATCTCGACCAATCTCTGCTTGACATCACTCTGCAATGCAGCCCCTATACTGACATTCCTGACAAGTTCTTCAGAACCCAGATTCACAATCTCAATATCTTCTTCGTGAGGCAGAATAACTTTCTCTTCTTGTTTCAACAAGCGGGCCAACTCTTCGGGAAGGTCTTCGTCTTCATCAATCTCTTCTTCGGCTTGATAGATCGGGAAATTGAAGTCGAAGTGAGTCGTAGAAGGTCCAGAGTCGATGTCATCTGCTATGTGGATCCTGCAATAACAAGGGTTAAGCTTAAGACAAGGATATGCAGGTTAGCACAAACCCCATTGCCATTTTGCTGCTTTTCAAAACAAATATAAAACAGGAATAACAGATATCACAATATTTGAATACGAAGAAAAATGCCTTTTGATTTATTGGTAAAATGCATGTACATAATCAAACAAGGCCCTGGCAATAAAACCATTATGCCCCGGGTAGGACATATGGTTGTACAATGATTGGAAAAAGTAAATCATTACTCTTTGCCTGCCACTTGGATGATATCCCTGACGGACCAGTTGTTGAGGCTCTCGCCTGGCTTGCTTGGCTGGATCCAAGAGTCCAGGTCGCAGTCGCTGTCTTCGCCGTCTTCAGACATTGCGCTGACACTTTCAAATATCACCCCGCCACTGGAAACTGGATCGGCCCTTTACCTCGCGACGCACTGCTAGAAGAGGAGGCTTCAGCCGCAGGAGAATACCCCAACCCAAACTTGTCTTGCTTGTTAGGTATCTCCAGAATTCTCCCCCAGCCTGGGGTAGATCCGGCTTGAACAACGGCCTGGGCTTCCTTGAAGGAGGAGAGAGTCATCTCTAGCTTCTCAGTGACTGCAGGGGCTACGCTCTTGACTTTAACAGCTTCGAACGCTTGGCATAGGGTTTCGTGGATTTCCCCATCCATCTCAATATACTTGAAGGGCGACAAATGGCTCATCATTATGTCTTCCTCGCCACATACAGTCACGATGCTACCCCCTACAGCATACTTGAGCTTCTGGTGCAACGTGGAGGTCACGGCGCCAGCAGAATGGATCCATGGCCGGCCTAGGAGACAGCTGTAGGCTGGCATGATTTCCATAATGTAAAAGACTACGTCGAATGTTTCCGGCCCAACTTGGATTGGTAACGTCACTTCCCCGAAAACATGACGTTTGGTTCCATCGAACGCTTTCACAACCAGATCACTGGGTGTGCAAATCAATCCACGAGTATCTAACTTCATCAATGCTTTCTTTGGAAGAACATTGAGTGACGACCCTGTGTCCACCAACACATGGGACATAATCGTTCCCCTACACTCTATCGAGATGTGCAGGGCGCTATTGTGATTCCTCCCCTTCGGCGTCAGCTCTAAGTCAGTGAACCCTAACCCATTTCCAGCATTCACGTGGACTACGACCCCTTCTAACTGGTTTACCGATATTTCCTGCGGTACATACGTGGCGTTCAACACCTTCAGCAGTGCATTGCGGTGTGCCTCAGAACACAGCAACAAATTCAGGATGGAAATTTTTTAGGGTGTTTGATGGAGATGATCCACGATCTTGTAGTCACTCTTTTTAATCAATCTCATAAACTCCTCGGCGTCTTTAACAAGTAAGTCTTTTTCTACCCCACGAGGGATTTCTTCAGCGACCTTACTCTTCCCTTTACCAGTTGCATCAGCTTTGTCCGTTTTGTCCGCCACGATCTCAGGTGGTGCAAACACTCTTCTACTGCGAGTGATTCCGCTAACGCCCACTAGGTTCTCCACAGACGACCCAAATGGTTCCAATTCCAACTTCTGTCCGTTGCAGTAGACCTCTGCCCCATAGTGCCACGGGACAACGTTGGTGCTTTCGAAGGGTATCGGCCCAGCTTTGGTGATGGTAATCGTGGGCGGCCTGGGTGCAAAAATAGTTATCGTCCGGCGAGGGATGGTGATGGTGGCAACCTCATCATCTTGCTTCAGCATTACCTCTCCCGATCCGCTTTCGGCCCTTCGGCTAAATTGCAGGATTCCTTCGGTCATCAGACTTTGAATCCCCTCTATCAACTGTTCACATCCATCAGGACTAGTCGCACAGACCATACATAGCTCTCCACAACCTGGAAAGACACCCCTTTTCATCATCTTAGCTTTAACGAAGCTAAGCGGTGTCTTCAGATCTCTGACGTCAGTCAGCAAATCCAAGCTCTCGTCTTCAATAATGGCATTTACTCCACCTCCCCTATGATTCGGCATAGGGTTCTTCGTGACGTTTGACACATTATCTGAGAAGTTGATGATCTTAGCGTCCACCATATCCTGCACCTTGTGCTTGAAGGCTTTGCAATTTTCTATTGTGTGGCCTGGTGCCCCTGAGTGAAACTCAAAAGTTGCATTCGCATCATAACCTGGCGGAGGTGCCCCTGTCAAGGGAGCCAAGGTTCTCTTCTGGATCAGCTGTAACTGGAGAAGAGTCTGTAATAGCTGAGCATAGGACATGGGCAGAGTCTCGAGGTGACGGCTCGACAGAGGTGCCCTGTTCTGATACTTTTTGTACCCTTGTTGATTCGGCTGCTGCTGCTGCTGCTGTGGCTAGGGTTGTTGGACAGCGGGGATAGTTATGCTGGCCACCTGTTGGTGAGGGCCTTTACCCTTCCTTCGAGCGTTGGACACGGGGCTCGTCTCTCCTTCCCTCCTTTTGCCACCGTAGGGTTTTTTGCCTCCTCCAGTTGAGGACAGATCACCTTGAATTTTCCCTAGCTTGATCCCGTTTTCAACGTGCTCACCCGTGATAATGAGATCTGAGAAGCTTCCAGACATGCTGCTGACCAATTTCTCATAATAAACCCCTGGGAGGGTAGCTATGAACATTTCCACAAGCTCGCGTTCAACCATCGACGGCTGAACCCTGGCTGCCAATTCACGCCACCGCTGGGCGTATTCCTTGAACCCTTCGTTGTTCCTTTGTGACAGATTCTGCAGTTGGACCCGGTTCGGAGCCAAGTCACTGTTATATTGGTAGTGGTGCACGAATGCTTCAGCAAGTTCCTTCCACGTGCGCACACTGGTAGGTTCCAGACTCATGTACCATTACAGGGAGGGCCCGGACAGACTGTCTTGAAAGAAGTGCATCAGCAACTTCTCGTCCTCAGAGTGAGCTGACATTTTCTGGTAGTATGATCTCAAATGGACGCGAGGGCAGGTGGTGCCCTTGTACTTTTCAAAGTCAGGTACCTTGAACTTAGGAGGCACCTTGAAATCAGCAATCAGTCCCAACTTGGACATGTCAACACCCATGGTGTTCTGGTTCTCGAAGTTCCTCATATTGTCTTCGAGTGCCTTAAACCTTAGCCGTGCTTCAGCAGTCAGCTCCCCTTCAGCACCTCTCTGAGAGAACACATCGTCTTGACGGTCTTCTAACCACGGCTGAGGCCCAAACAGATTTCCAACACCCGCATTGTCGTTGCCCAGTCCAACATTGACATTAGCTTCGAAATTCCCATTACCGACGCCAGTCGTATTACCGTTGAGTCCCATGTTAGCTATCACATTGCCGTTGGCACTGCCATTCCCCCTGGTCACGGGGACGCCATTCTGAGGAGTTTCGACAGGTGGAGGGGTTGGCACAGTCCCCCCATGGAGTATACCATTGCTATCAACCCTTGAAATCAGAGGCTGAACCAAGGTTCTGAGCTGATCCTGGCCGTTGGCGGCCGCTTGCATTAGCTCCATGAAGCGGTCCATCCTTTCTCGGATTTCTTGAACGTCAGTTTGCATTTGCTCCATAACTCTGGCTTGATTTGCTCTGGTTGGATAGCGGTGGATAGGTCTCTGATCAATCCTGAAACAACCTGCATACACAAAGGGATTGGAAAGACGACAAAGTGCTCGTTATGAAAATGCTTCATGCAAATGCAAACGTGTGTCTGTGTGTTGGGGAGGTATCCCCCGATCCTAGTGCCTGAGTGCCAGTGCTGATAATAAGAAGTCCGAGTCCAATCATGGAAATAACATCTCATATATATAAAGAAAGCCCATCAAGGCGGTACACAGCATCACTGAGTACAAGCTGAATTAATAGCATGACCTCAACCAACAAGCCTGGTGATGGTCAGCATACAACAACGATCAAAACAAAAGGATTACAAATAGTCAAGGACGGCCACGGGCGCGAAACTCTTCTAACAACCCCTTCGTTTCTGGATGATCAGGCCGAGTGAGCAACCCTTCGACGAGTAACTCTCTCTGCATAATGGTGTATTGAAGACCTTCCAAGGAGTCTTCCCATGCTCCTTCATCGAAACAATCTTCTAACTTCCGCTTCTTGGATTCAAACGTCAGTTTGCGCTCCTTCAGGTTAGCAAGAGCCTTGTTGAGCTGGCTTTCAGCGGCATATCTGCGAGCAGTTTCTTCATCAAACCTTTTCTCACTAGCCTTCACCTGGGCTTTCAACTTGGAGATCTGTTGCTTCAGCTTATCCTCCCGTTCTTTCCCATTGGCCAGGGTGGCCTTCCAGTGCTGATTAAACTTGGATGTTCTCCGATACGCTTCATCCAGGTGCTGCTTCTTAGTGGCCAGTACATCATTAACGGCTTTGAAGTCCCGACCCAAACGCTCACGCTCAGCCATCTGCTTAGTCAAATTCGTCCCTAACTGGTTCACCAGCTCTGTCTGCCTCTTGAAGGAATGGACGGCTTTGCTTCTCTCGCTTCTGAGTTGAGCCAATTCTTTCTCCAGTTCTTCATTTGCCTTCTTTAGCTCATCTCTTTCTGCTAACACCTGATTATACCGCTGAATAGGCACGGTGGTAGGCTCTTCAATCATTGGAGGGCTTTCTGGCTTGACAGGTGGAAACGACATCCCTATAGCACCTGCTCTGGCTCGGATCCAAGTCACATACGGAGCGTAGGCCTGGCTATTACTCTTTCCCAGCAATGGTTTTCCCCGCTTACTGATATCATTCCAAGCGTGATGAAGCTTAGATAACATATCCCCCTCCAGAAGACCAGTGAGGTACAGAGATTCCTGCACGTCTTCATCCTTCGGTGGAGCTCTCAAAGCATAAGCAAACTGTCGGACCAACAGGGATGGATTATAGTTGATACAACCCTTCCTTCCTATCAAAGGCACATTCGGAAACCCGCTGCAGCTGAAGATGATCTTAGTACCCAACCTATCTCTATCAAACCAGGCAATATCCTCCGCTGATAGACTCATCAAACGCTCAAACCACTCAGCTGTGGCTGCAGACGAAGCAAAGGGACCCCTCTTGGGTAGGTGACTATCAAGCCATCTATAGAGCAGGGGTACACAGCACGAGACATTCTTGCCCCTTCTGTTCTCATTTTTGTAGTGGACGGAATGGTAGACATCTCCTATCAAGGTAGGGACTAGATTCCCTGATGCAAAGATGTGAAAAGCGTCGAAGTCTACAAAGTCGGGCATATTGGGGAACAGAATGATGCCATATATGCACAGAGCAAGGATGGCGTTGAACACGATCCAACAACCGTCTTTGGCACACTGCTGAGCTTTTCCCACTAAGAACTGCAAAGAGAAACCGGGAACCCTGTTCCAGCTAGACAAGACCAACTCTGAGGCATCCATATGAAGTGAAGGAGCTAGACTAACCAGATTAGGCTCATCATCCATATGAACGAAAGGCATCTGACTCTTGATAGGCACACCTAACAAATTAACATACTCCTCTAGTGTGGGTGCGAAAATAAAGTCCTGGAAAGTAAAGCATCTCAAAGGAGGATCGTAGAACTGCAGCAGGGCGTGCAACCCATTTAACTCAAACACAGAGGGTTTACGAACCAAACTGAGCAGTTTACCGTAAGACTTTCTGAATTCATCTCTCACAGAATCATCTGCTAAAGCAATCAAACCAGTCAGCTGAACAACATTCGGAGTGGGGAGCTTGTAAGCCACGGTCTTCCTCAGAGAACCCATAATAGCACAACAGAAGGCAAGAAATCCTGAATCGGGGGAAACGGTACCTGCAACATAGACACACGTTAATGAAATGCAAATGAATATGCAAAGCGATGTAAAATGCAATCGTGCAGCAGGAGATCAAGACGACTGCGCTGCGAGGATTCTGTATCAACAAAACCATAATGTTGCTCTATCAAGAACAACCATTATCTCTGATAAGAAGAAAACCCAGATATCGGACCATAAATCTGCTCTGTCAAGAACAAACACATATCTGATAGTAAGGACCTCTGTCACGGGACCATAAATCTGCTCTGTCAAGAACCAATACACATCTACTGATGAGAAAACCCTGGTATCGGACCATAAATTCTGCTCTGTCAAGAACAAACACACGTCTGATAATAAGGACCTCTGATACAGGACCATAACTCCGCTCTGTCAAGAACAAACATCTGATGACGAGAACCTCTGATACCAACAAAACTGATTCGCTATCAAGAAAACCAAGTAGTCTGAAGGTCGAGGTTTCCTGCAACAAACCCAACCCTACTCACAGGTATGGACCTAAACTGACACAAGTTCGGCATCCTATGCGGTCATCAGCGTTACAGACATTCAAGAGGGGTGATACGATACCCATAAAGTGTGGTATCACCATCTCCTGAAGCGGTCTCACTCGGCTGAATTCCAAATGATCGGTCCCCAGAGTCGACAATCCTTCAAACCAACAACCCCCTCAACCCAAAGGGTTGAAAAAGAAGTCAACCGGGAGAACCTCGTCTGAGTGTGGATTTCATGAGACACTAGTGCCTGCAAAGCAAGCACGCGCCCACTAATTTCCACAACTAATGCTAAGTACGCTCAAGCCTGGGTCTGACTTCTCACTCATCAGAATGCCCCTCCCACAACAGCACAGATAATCATATCATACTGAAAATAAACTGCGGGAAGTAAAATGCGATAAATTAACACAACCCAACAAGTAATCATACAAGTGCTAGGATTGACTCTCGCAGGGGACGTAGGATCCCCAAACTGACTCGCATACGGGACGTTGGATCCCAGGAAACTATCAAGTCCCCAGCAGAGTCGCCAGCTGTCGCTTCCGTGAAAATAAGGTACCGGCAAAACAGAAGAGTCGCCACCTTTCGTTATTTATCCCTCAGAACGGAAAAGGAAACGATCGGAAAAACCTGACGAAGAGGTATAAGACAAGGTCGTCACAACCGTTGTTTGGGTTCGGGAGTCGGTTACGCAAGGGGAAGGTATTAGCACCCCTCACGTCCATCGTACTCGATGTGATCCATGCTTGTTGTGTTTGTCTGACGGGTTGGCTTTATCTATCTACCTATCAAGGTTGGCTTAAAAAAGAAAGGAAAATGACTCGGCAAAGCGTCGCGCTTTATGCCTACGTATTCTCATCAGAGAATGAGAAATCAGAGTCAACGTAGTTTGCCTAACTACGGGTTACGGGGAAGGTGGCTCGCCAATACATCAATATTGTGCCTACGTACTCTCAACAGGCATGAGAGATCAGAGCTTACGTAGTTCGGGATAATACGGATTACGAAAATTCAGATTCATCTGTTTTATCGAGTAGGGTTAACAAACAGTTCCAGCAGTTTGGTGTATGTAGCTCGACCCTTGGAGACTTATGCGTTACCGTTTGCGGTAGAACTGGGAGTTAACGACACTCTTTTCTTCAGAAAAGCTTCCTTTGAATTATGGGCCCACGGGGCAAAAAGGTTTGAAGTTTGTTTTCTGTCTTTTACGGAAGAATTGTTTTTTATGGAGGTTTGCAACTAGTATCGCACTAGAGACTATGACCTGAGAGTGAATGCGTCGCATGTCACCCAAAGGGTGCCAGACTAAACATCCAAGCTGTCGAAAAGAACTCTCCGACAACCCTTTCTCGGATAGCTTAAGGCTCGTAGCGTACGACATCAGTTAACCTTTATTACTGTATTTTTATTTGTTTTGAGATGAGAAGAGAGAACAGGCTCAACTACGGGGAGACTATCAAGTCCTAATGTTGTCATGCCATGGATTCATCCTATGGTTGAGGCTTGAAACAGGGAACTCCTAGAAGTTATCATGCATAGGTTTCAACCTAAAGTTCTAATCATCACTTCCTTATCAAAGGAAGTGTGATTCCTAGGGGATCATGTCAATGATAGACAGAAATAGATGAAGCATCAGCTTAAACAATAAACAGTAAACAACTGGAAAATGCATGCAATGCAAGTGAGGGAGGAAATGTGTGTGGGGCATCAGCCTCCACAAGCTCATCTCAACCTCAAGCCAGATATGAATAATTGCAATCATACAGGAAGAAATAACATGCTATCAAGCAAATCAATAACTGCAATCATACAGAAGAAGTCAAATGCCATCAAGCAAACACAAACCACATAGGCAAGGGAGCTGGGCTCTACCAAATACCAGCAAGCAAAGCCATACAGTAAAAATACAAGCAGAGTGAGCAGCTCAACCTCTAGTGCAATCATGCTCCTAGTCCAAGTCAATCTAGATATGAACTTATTCTAATGCATCAAGCAAATCAAACAAGTCACATCAATACAGTTGCACAGAAAGAAAACAGACAAGAAAGAAAGCAGCTCAACCACTCCTACAGTTTCCAGCAAAACAACCTCCTGACAGCAGTCCAGTCCACAATCTGTAGCTGCCCTTCAAGGCTATCATCTTCAATGGCAAGTATCAACTTGCTTCTACAAGCTTCTAACACATCAAACATAAGTATCAACTTATTCCTTCTTCTTCAAGCTTCAGCTCTCCAGTAAATTCCACCTTCAGGCTTCACTCCTTACTGCAAATATCAACTTGGCTCCCTCAGGCTCTCAATGTGTCAACATAAGTATCAACTCATACTTTATTCCTCAAGCCTCAACTCTTCACTCAATCTCAATTTGATCTTATTCACAAGTGTCAACTTGGCCTTCAAGCTTCAGCTCTCTCCTCTTTACAAGTGTCAACTTGCTTCTCTTTATCTACAAGCTTCAGCTCCTAAGGGTAATCTTCAAACACAAAGAAGTATCAACTTCATCCTTCAATCTCTTCAAGCAGGGAACTCCATCCTCTAACAAGGGAGAAAGGTTCATCTATCAAGAGCAAAGTTTGGATGATTGGTAGCAGAGTGAAGACCAAAGGTCACCACTAAGCATCCTATCATCAGAGAAAGGGACCCTCAAAGATTCTACCAACTTGCAAGGAGCCACACATCCTACCAAAGGAGGGATGAGGCCTTTACAAGGGGACCTTACATCATAGGGAAGAATGGAATTGATCAACATATTCCATGCTTATGAAGAAAGAGAATCTATCTAGAAGCTCTGCCTACAAACCCTAATCTTAACACCTAATCAAAACTACACCAAAAGAAGGGAAGATCTTCACATCCAAACTTCTTCAAGCATTCCATTACATCTTCAACTTGCCTTCATCATCACCCAAGAACAAGCAAAGAAAAACCCTAATCTAAGGGAACTAAAGAAGTCATTCTAGTTGAATTAGTGCATTAGGATCATCTAAAGTTAGCACCTAAACTAAAATCAAGCAAAAATAGTAAAATTCAATGAAAATTCCTACAAAAATTCCTAAGGGATCCTAATTCAATCATGAATATATCCTACAAAAATCAGAGGTTGAATCATCCACCAAGTCCTAAAAATAAAATCTAAATCACAAGGTATCAACCATAAACCCTAAAAATGGAGCTCTTAAAGGTTTCAACCTAAACTACCACTTACATTCATCACAAAAATGTGATAAAAATATATGGGGAGCATGAATATCTATGCTAACTACTCACAAAAAATTAAGGCCAAAATCATCATCACATGATCAAACCAAATTCACCAATATCAAGCATCAAACATGATTATTTTAATATCAATTAAAATGTAAAAATTCCCATAAAATCAGAAAATGCATGAAATAGTAATATTTTTTATCTAAACAATCCTAGATCCTATCATGAATCCAATGCAAAAAGAATGGGATCAATTGAGTTATTTTTCCATTTTTTATGAATTAATCAATAACCATGAATAAAATGAAAAATAATATGAAAATCAAAATAAAAAGGATAAGCGCGTGGTGCAGATAGCAAGAGAAATCAGTTCACTTCAGGGTTAGGCCCAACAAGGGGGTGCTGATATCAATCTGACTTAAGCCCAAAACCACAACTGATTAATGAAACACATCGTTTCATTTAGTTCAGAACTCTTCACAAATTTCATGCACGCGTGGCCGTTGGATGAGGTCTTTAGTCCAAGTCAAACCATGATCCAAGGGCTCTGGGATCATCTTCCCCAATTCAAACCTCTGAAACTCAGGCCACCTGCGCGCCCAAAGTCACCGCCGGTGACATTCTCCGGTCGTCATCTCACAACCCTAACTTGCCATAGAATCCACCATTGGCCACGATTCCTTGATGAAACTTGTCCCAAATTTCACAAGGAAATCAATCATACCATTAATTCAACCTAAATCCTCAAGATTCGCAAGAACAACATCTCACCCAAAAATGGTAACAACCCTAATTGGTCACTAACTCTCAAATTAATGATCTGAAAACCTTCCTACCTCAATCCTCAATGCATCTAACATCCTAGTTCCTCTTAATTCTGCCTAATTCAAGCTGGAGATTGAAAGTTACTAACCTGAGAATTTCGTGTGCACAGAAGTAGTAAACCTTCAAATCAAGCCCTCAAATGCTCCAGACTCCTTCAGTGAATCAATTCCAAGCATCTGTATGCAATAGAATGGATGGAAATGCTCTGGATTCTTGGAACCAATTCTGAATTGCAGGTGAAGAAATCTGAGATCAAGAACACCAATCAGCCACGAATTTGCCTTGATTATGATCTGGAATCATTCACTAGCATCCATGGAAGAGATTGCAATCAAGAAAATGGATGGAAAGTGGAGAAAATGGTGTAACCGAATTCAGTTGCAAGCAAGAAAATTTCACACTTAATATCTATCCTCTCCTTCAATTATCACCAACCTTCAATCTGAACCAACTCTATTCAATATATAGGCCATGTATGGATGATCTAGAAAGCTCTAAATTCTTCTAATGAGAAATTCAATTTCTCATGTCATGAAGATTTCAATCTCATGCCATGGTATGCACAATTCTGCTAGCAGCTTGTATTCACCCTCATTCCCTTCCAATTTCTATCTTCATGGTATTTTGGATGTGTTTGGATTGAAAGAAGCCTTGGTCATGCCTTGAATTTTGGTTTGGCAAATGTTACTTAAGATGTAAGTAACTACTTTTCAAAGCAAGTCCACAAATTAAACTTCAATTCAAAATTGTGGCAAAACCAATGTTCTTAAAATGTTTTTTAGAATCAAAATGACATATTACATGCCTTGGTTTGGACATGTAGATCAAAAATACCAATTTCCATCTTTGGTTCATTTGAAAATCATCCTTATTTTAGGTCATTTTTGCAACTTTGAGCTACAAGCAAATCCAACCTCTCATGATCTCTTGGTTAGCCTTAAAACATCCTTTTGAACAAGTTTGATGTTGAACATTTTCCCATTTGAAGCTTGGAAATAGGAGTTATGGCCTTATGGTTGAAATGACCTATAATCTCCAAATGACCAAAATGCCCTTGACTTGTCAAAGCCATAACTTGAGTTCTACAAATCCTATCAAGTACTTCTAGTACTCTCTAGAAAGCTAAGAGGATAATGAACAACATTCATGTTGACTAAAATTTCATAGGAATCATCCTTCTAGGGAAAACGTTTCATGCAAGTTGGACAACTTTCAAGCTCCAAATTCACATACCTCAGATGACCTGTAACTTGTCAAAGTCATAACTTGAGTTCTACAAATCCTATCAAGGACTTCTAGAACTCAAATTAAATCTAAGATCATGATATACAACAATCATGTTGGGGGTGAGATGAGATGACAATCACATCTTGAGCTAAACTGCCTTGAAGATAGGGGTCAAACTAGGGGATTTTACACTGTCAAGCCTTAGAAACCCTAGCTTGAATCTTCTCAAACTCTTCAATCATGATGATTTGACCTTGGAATCATCCTTATAACATCTTAATTCATCAATCCATGACCACATGGCTTTTGAATTAGGTCTCAACCTTCTTCAAATCCTCAGTTGACTTAGGGTTGACCTAGTCAAACCCTAATTGCACCACTCATGGTTGAGGCTTCTTAATCTTGCACAATGACCTGTCTAGGCCTCAAAGTGATCTTCAACACTTACCATGAGCTCTCTTAAGACCTCAAGTCCAACTTCATAGCTTCAGAATCATCTGATGGCTTTCAACAACTTTCAAGTTAGGAGACACACATACTTGGTTTCAGTCACTCTCTCTGAGGATCTTTTAACTTCTCTGACAAGGATATCAACCCTTGAACACTTGAATAACCTTCTTAGCTAGCTTCAAACTCTTGTGTAGCCCTTGATTGGTAATCATACCTCTTGATCTCCTGCATACATGTCAATGAAATGCAAATGATAATGCTAATGTGAATGAAATGAGACACAAGCTAGGTAAAGAAATGTTGAGCAAATTTTGGGGTGCGACAGCTGCCCCTATTCAAACGGCTTGGACCTGATTGGGTGAGAAGAAAACGGCTCTCAAACAATCAAGGTACGAGACGGTTGAATACCAACAAAAACGGAAATTTGCCAACTGCACAAGTACACGGTACTCTGATGGGAACAAATCTCTTCGGAAACTGAAATGATGGCTGCACGACAACTAGCTGGAGAAATAATGATCTGAACCTCCTTCAGGATGATTCTCTGATCTATCTGATATCATTGTGTCCTTAAATCATCAAGGGATCACCGGTTAGACGGTAACATGTGATTTGCCAACCACATACAAGTAAACGATACTCTGATTGTTAGGAACATCTTCAAAACTGAGCATGCCAGTTGTTTGCCAACTCTGCTGGGGAATTGGTCACACAGTAACCGGTGAAAGGTCTAATCTCAAATCTCAGTCAGGATGATCATCTGATTTTGTTGTAGATATTCGTCCTCAGGTCATCAAGGGGTCACCGGTTACACGGTAACTGGTAATGCATAGCTGACATTGCCATCAAGCATTCTGCGGCACTGCTGCAGAAGAATTCATCGGGACCCGTCAGGTCATTAGGAACTTTTAACAATCAAGTTAATCATGCCATCAGGCATTCAAAGAAGCTCTCGAGCGTCAGCCGGACTTCGTCAGTAAGTCGGGAATAGAATTCTCGGTCAATCATGAACCAATTGGGGATATCCAAACTTCTGCCATCAGGCACTCCGCATCAGCTGAGAGAACTGCTTCGTCAATACAGTTAGACTTCAATCATCAAGTCTTCAAGGGAAGTTTCAACTTCGCTGTTCGGAAACCTGTTGGGGATGACGCATCTCTGCTGGGGATTTTGAAGAACTATCAAGTAACTCTGCTTCAGAGCTTCAGAAATCATTCTGGATGAGTCAACTCTGCTGAGGACTTCAAGAATCATCTTGGACAAATAACTCCGCCGGGGACTTCAAGAATCGTCCTGAACCAATAATTCTGCTGGAGATTTCAGGAATCATCCTGAGCAAACACTCTGCCGGGGACTCCAAGCATCAACTTGAGCGACCAACTCTTGCGACTTCACTGGGGATTTTAAGAATCATCTTAAGCAAACCACTTCACTGAGGAGTTCAAGAATCATCTTGGGCAAACGACTTTGCTGGGGAATTCAAGAATCATCTTGAGCCACTTAACCCTTTTGAGACTTCAGGAATCATCCTGAGCAAACACCATGTCTGGGAACACCTGCAAAACAAGAACGGTAACAACCTAGCTCATGTTTCATATGCATATGTTTGACAATGGAGCAATGCTCCACACGGTGGAAATGCTACGCGTTTAGGGTAAATGATATGCAATCATGCAAAATGCTACGACCCCATCAGTAAAATAAGTGTTGAAGGGAGAATCCTCCTGTCAAGGAGAAAGAACCACTCTGGTGGAGGAAGGACTCATCCTGCCAAGGAGAAGAAGTCACACCAATCTCAATTGGACTCCTGCCTGGGGAAGTGAACTTCAGTTGACTGCTGCAGGGGAATAAAGCTCTACGAGAACCTGAACCTGCTCATCTGGGTATTCAAACCACAACTGCTGAGGAAAACGATGTCAATTGCAGAAATAAACTGCCCGGCCTTCACGGCTAAACCTTCCTGGAGATAACGACTCCGGCGGGGAAATACCGCATCAGCTATTCAACACTCTACTGGGGGAAAACCAATCATGGCCCTAACTGCTTTCCAAGGACTCGGTTCTCTTGGGGAACTGCAAACTCGGCTGGGGAAGAAGGAATCATCCTGCTTGGGGGAGAATACAACTCTGCGGGGAATTTCAATTCCGATGGAGACTTCAGTCTGAACTATCGAGTGCTGCACACTTCAGTGTATGACTCAGTTGGGGAGATGATGATCCTTCAGGATACATCTGCTTGGAGAGAATCTTCTCTGATTGGGGTGACATATCAATGCTTACGGTCTCATGTTCAAACTCCACGGGGGGATGCTACTGAACTTGATGGAGAAGAAGGAATCATCCTGCTTGGGGATGCATACGGCGTACTGTCTGGAATATACCTGTAACAACACAAACAAACAGACGAGATACCCTTCTCAAAGGGACCTATCAAGGTTATCATCTTGTGACAGTGTTCAAGTAATTCATTGTTTCAACAATCAGTGGCCTAGGCCAGTAAGTTTATGTATGCGTATTTTATCAAAAACATCGGCGTTCTTTCTCGCAAACAAAACAGATAAATGCTAAACAGGCAAACATAATTGCTGAATAGTATACATTTTATTGATAACGAACCCCTGAATGGGTGAAAATGTTTTACAACAGATGCAAGCTCCTGGAATGAGGCAGCTGCGCAAATATAAAAACACAAATATACATCAGTATATACACAAATGTCGGCAATGAGGCGTAGACGAACACCATGAGTTGATCCCTCTATGACCCACTCGACTTCGATACCTCTCCAATAGACGACCCTCAGGTCTTCCAAACCACTAAACAATGAAAGTCCACACGCGGAACGCAGTCATTTGCTTTTTCAAATCCCTAACTTTTTCCTGAATCGCCCTTCCGAGTTTTCGATTCACCGGGATACCCTTTTTTGCCAAAGTCGCCCTTCCGGGTTTTCGACTTTGCGGGTGTACATTCTTTTCTTTATATCCCTAATTTTTGCCCGAACCTTTTTCCTTTTTTATGGTTCACCGGGATGCCCCTTTTTGCCTGGATCTTCTTTTTCTTTCCAGCGGGTCATTTTTTAAGCAAAGTATTTTTTAACTGCGTCCGCGTTCACCTAGGATGCAAAATCTTCGCCATCCATCGTGGATAGCAACAAGGCTCCTCCCGAGAAGACCTTGCTGACGATGTACGGACCTTCGTAATTAGGAGTCCACTTGCCCCGGTGATCGGAGTATGGGGGAAGAATCTTCTTTAGGACGAGATCACCCGTCTGAAAGCTTCTAGGACGCACCTTCTTATTATAAACTTTCTTCATTCGGCTTTGGTACAGATGATCATGTGCAATCGATGCTGATCTTTTCTCGTCCATCAGGCTGAGTTGGTTTAGTCGGTTCTTAATCCATTCTGCCTCATCGAGTTTCACGTCAACCAAAACTCGCAAAGAAGGAATCTCAGCTTCCAACGGTAGGACAACTTCCATACCGTACACTAGTGAGAAAGGAGTTGCCCCGGTTGATGTCCGTACCGTCGTACGATAACCGTGCAATGCAAATGGCAACATCCCGTGCCAGTCTTTATAGGTCACAACCATCTTCTGTACAATCTTCTTAATATTCTTATTGGCCGCTTCAACGGCGCCATTCATCTTCGGCCGGTAAGGAGATGAGTTGCGGTGTTCAATCTTGAAACTCTGGCACAGCTCCTTCATCATCTTGTTATTCAGATTCGAACCATTATCAGTAATGATCCGCTCGGGAATTCCGTAACGACAGATGATGTCCCTCTTTATGAATTTAGTCACCACCTGCTTGGTCACATTAGCGTACGAGGCTGCCTCCACCCACTTGGTGAAGTACTCGATAGCTACTAGAATGAAGCGATGACCGTTAGATGTAGTGGGCTCGATCTTGCCTATCATGTCGATGCCCCACATGGAGAAAGGCCACGGGGCGGACATGACATTCAACAGGCACGGCGGTACATGAATCTTGTCAGCATAAATCTGGAATTTATGACATCTCTTCGCGAATTTAAAGCAATCTGATTCCATCGTCATCCAGTAGTATCCTGCTCTCAAGATCTTCCTTGTCATAGCATGCCCGCCGGCATGCGTACCAAATGTGCTTTCATGGACTTCTTCCATGAGCATACTCGCCTCTTTCTCATCTACACATCTGAGTAGCACGAGATCGTGGTTTCTTTTATACAAAACTCCATCAGGATTGAGATAAAAATTTCCGGACAGCCTCCTCAGAGTCTTCTTATCCTGTGTTGACGCTCCCGTGGGATATTCCTTAGTCATAAGGAAGGTCTTGATGTCATGGAACCATGGCTTGTCGTCAAAGGCTTCCTCGATTGCAAAGACGAATGCAGGTTTATCAAGACGAGAAAGGACAATTCTTGGAGCTTCATTCCAAAAATTGACTTTATACATCGAAGCCAACGTGGCTAGGGCATCAGCCATTTGATTCTCGGCCCTGGGCACATGATGGAGCTCCACTCGATCAAAGAACAGAAGCAGCCTTCTGGCATAGTTCATGTACGACACCAAATTCGATTGACGAGTCTCCCACTCCCCTTTAATCTGGTTAATCACAAGTGCCGAGTCACCATATACATCTAGGTTCTTGATTCTCAAATCAATTGCCTCTTCTAGACCCATGATGCATGCTTCGTACTCCGCTTTGTTATTGGTGACTAGAAACGTCAGTCTCGCAGTGAACGGGATGTGGGATCCCTGGGGAGTCGTGATGATCGCCCCAATGCCACTTCCGTAAGAATTAACCGCCCCGTCAAATATCAATTTCCATTGGGATTTCCTGTCTGGACCCTCGTCGGGCAACAGTTCATCGCAATCCTTTGCTTTTAGAAACATGATATCCTCATCAGGGAATTCAAATTTCATCGGCTGATAATCTTTGATCGGCTATTCGGCAAGGTATTCAGACAATACGCTTCCCTTGATGGCCTTCTGGGAAACGTACTGAATGTCATATTCCGTCAACACCATTTTCCATCTGGCAATCCTGCCCGAAAGCGCTTACTTCTCGAAGACGTACTTGATCGGATCCATCTTCGAAATTAGCATGGTTGTGTGATTGAGCATGTACTGTCGTAAACGTTTGGCAGCCCAGGCTAGTGCACAACACGTCTTCTCCAGCATCGAGTAACGAGATTCACATTCTGTGAACTTTTTACTCAAGTAATAAATGGCATGCTCCTTTCTGCCCGTCTCGTCGTGCTAACCGAGAATACACCCCATACTATTCTCAAGAATTGTCAAGTACATGATTAAGGGTCGGCCGACCACTGGGGGTATCAAGATTGGAGGTTCCTACACATACTGTTTTATCTTATCAAATGCCTTCTGGCAATCCTCGTTCCAGATAATCGCCTGATCTTTCTTTAACAGTTTGAACATCGGTTCACACGTGGCTGTGAGCTGAGAAATAAACCTTGCAATGTAGTTTATCCTGCCCAGGAAACCACGAGCTTCTTTTTCTGTTTTTGGCGCTGGCATTTCTTGTATCGCTTTAATCTTCGCAGGATCAACCTCAATGCCTCTTTCACTCACGATAAACCCCAGTAGTTTTCCCGACCGTACTCCGAAAGTACACTTGTTAGGATTCAGCCTCAACCTGAACTTCCTAACCCTCTCAAAAAGCTTCAGCAAATTGAACAGATGTCCCTCCTCCGTTTGGGACTTCGCAATCATGTCATCAACATAGACTTCAATCTCATGATGAATCATATCATGAAACAAAGTAACCATTGCTCGTTGGTAAGTGGCCCCTGCGTTCTTCAGACCGAAAGGAATTACCTTGTAGCAAAACGTTCCCCAGGGGGTGATAAACGTAGTTTTCTCCATGTCCTCCGGCGCCATCTTGATCTGATTGTAGCCGGAGAAGCCATCCATGAACGAAAACACGGAGAACTGAGCTGTATTTTCGACCAACACATCAATATGAGGGAGCGGGAAATCATCTTTAGGGCTCGCCCTATTCAAATCCCGATAATCGATGCATATTCGTACCTTACCGTCCTTCTTCGGTACAGGCACTATGTTGGAGTCCCACGGAGGGTAAGTAGTGACTGCTAAGAAGCCAGCATCAAGTTGTTTCTGCACTTCCTCTTTGATCTTAACGGCCATATCTAGTTGTGTCCTCCTAAGCTTCTGCTTAACGGGAGGGCAATCTTCTCGCAGCGGCAAGTGGTGGACCACGATGTCAGTATCAAGTCCGGGCATATCTTCGTATGACCAAGCAAAGACGTCACTATACTCTCTTAGCATCTCGACCAATCTCTACTTGACATCACTCTGCAATGCAGCCCCTATCCTGACGTTCCTGACAAGTTCTTCAGAACTCAGATTCACAATCTCAATATCTTCTTCGTGAGGCAGAATAACTTTCTCTTCTTGTTCCAACAAGCGGGCCAACTCTTCGGGAAGGTCTTCGTCTTCATCAATCTCTTCTTCGGCTTGATAGATCGGGCAATCGAAGTCGAAGTGAGTCGTAGAAGGTCCAGAGTCGATGTCATCGGCTATGTGGATCCTGCAATAACAAGGGTTAAGCTTAAGACAAGGATATGTAGGTTAGCACAAACCCCATTGCCATTTTGCTGCTTTTCAAAACAAATATAAAACAGGAATAACAGAGATCACAATATTTGAATATGAAGAAAAATGCCTTTTGATTTATTGGTAAAATGCATGTACATAATCAAACAAGGCCCTGGCAATAAAACCATTATGCCCCGGGTAGGACATAGGGTTGTACAATGATTGGAAAAAGTAAATCATTACTCTTTGCCTGCCACTTGGATGATATCCCTGACGGACCAGTTGTTGAGGCTCTCTCCTGGCTTGCTTGGCTGGATCCAAGAGTCCAGGTCGCAGTCGCTGTCTTTGCCGTCTTCAGACACTGCGCTGACACTTTCAAATATCACCCCGCCACTGGTAAACTGGATCGGCCCTTTACCTCGCGACGCACTGCTAGAAGAGGAGGCTTCAGCCGCAGGAGAATACCCCAACCCAAACTTGTCTTGCTTGTTAGGTATCTCCAGAATTCGCCCCCAGCCTGGGGTAGATCCGGCTTGAACAACGGTCCGGGCTTCCTTGAAGGAGGAGAGAGTCATCTCTAGCTTCTCAATGACTGCAGGGGCTACGCTCTTGACTTTAACAGCTTCGAACGCTTGGCATAGGGTTTCGTGGATTTCCCCATCCATCTCAACATACTTGAAGGACGAAAAATGGCTCATCATTATGTCTTCCTCGCCACATACAGTCACGATGCTACCCCCTACAACATACTTGAGCTTCTGGTGCAACGTGGAGGTCACGGCGCCAGCAGAATGGATCCATGGCCGGCCTAGGAGACAGCTGTAGGCTGGCATGATGTCCATAATGTAAAAGACTGCGTCGAATGTTTCCGGCCCAACTTGGATTGGTAACGTCACTTCCCTGAAAACATGACGTTTGGTTCCATCGAACGCTTTCACAACCAGATCACTGGGTATGCAAATCAATCAGTGAGTATCTAACTTCATCAATGCTTTCTTCGGAAGAACATTGAGTGACGACCCTGTGTCCACCAACACATGGGACATAATCGTTCCCATACACTCTATCGAGATGTGCAGGGCACTATTGTGATTCCTCCCCTTCAGCGTCAGCTCTAAGTCAGTGAACCCTAACCCATTTCCAGCATTCACGTGGGCTACGACCCCTTCTAACTGGTTTACCGATATTTCCTGCGGTACATACGTGGCGTTCAACACCTTCAGCAGTGCGTTGCGGTGTGCCTCAGAACACAGCAACAAATTCAGGATGGAAATTTTTGAGGGTGTTTGATGGAGATGATCCACGATCTTGTAGTCACTCTTTTTAATCAATCTCATAAACTCCTCGGCGTCTTTAACAAGTAAGTCTTTTTCTACCCCACGAGGGATTTCTTCAGCGACCTTACTCTTCCCTTTACCAGTTGCATCAGCTTTGTCCGTTTTGTCCGCCACGACCTCAGGTGGTGCAAACACTCTTCCGCTGCGAGTGATTCCGCTAACGCCCACTAGGTTCTCCACAGACGACCCAAATGGTTCCAATTCCAACTTCTTTCTGTTGCAGTAGACCTCTGCCCCATAGTGCCACGGGACAGCGTTGGTGCTTTCGAAGGGTATCGGCCCAGCTTTGGTGATGGTAATCATGGGCGGCCTGGGTGCAGAAATAGTTATCGTCCGGCGAGGGATGGTGATGGTGGCAACCTCATCATCTTGCTTCAGCATTACCTCTCCCGATCCGCTTTCGGCCCTTCGGCTAAATTGCAGGATTCCTTCGGTCATCAGACTTTGAATCCCCTCTATCAACTGTTCACATTCATCAGGACTAGTCGCACAAACCATACATAGCTCTCCACAACCTGGAAAGAAACCCCTTTTCATCAGCTTAGCTTTAACGAAGCTAAGCGGTGTCTTTAGATCTCTGACGTCAGTCAGCAAATCCAAGCTCTCGTCTTCAATAATGGCATTTACTCCACCTCCCCTATGATTCGGCATAGGGTTCTTTGTGACGTTTGGCAAATTATCTGAGAAGTTGATGATCTTAGCGTCCACCATATCCTGCACCTTGTGCTTGAAGGCTTTGCAATTTTCTATTGTGTGGCCTGGTACCCCTGAGTGAAACTCACAAGTTGCATTCGCATCATAACCTGGCGGAGGTGCCCCTTTCAAGGGAGCCAAGGTTCTCTTCTGGATCAGATGTAACTGGAGCAGAGTCTGTAATAGCTGAGTGTAGGACATGGGCGGAGTCTCGAGGTGACAGCTCGATAGAGGTGCCCTGTTCTGATACTTTCTGTACCCTTGTTGATTCGGCTGCTGCTACTGCTGCTGCTGTGGCTGGGGTTGTTGGATAGCGGGAATAGTTATGCTGGCCACCTGTTGGTGAGGGCCTTTACCCTTCCTTCGAGCGTTGGACACGACGCTCGTCTCTCCTTCCCTCCTTTTGCCACCGTAGGGTTTCTTGCCTCCTCCAGCTGAGGACAGATCACCTTGAATTTTCCCCAGTTTGATCTCGTTTTCAACGTGCTCACCCGTGATAATGAGATCTGAGAAGCTTCCAGACATACTGCTGACCAATTTCTCATAATAAACCCCTGGGAGGGTAGCTACGAACATTTCCACAAGCTCGCGTTCAACCATCGGCGGCTGAACCCTGGCTGCCAATTCACGCCACCGCTGGGCGTATTCCTTGAACCCTTCGTTGTTCCTTTGTGACAGATTCTGCAGTTGGACCCGGTTCGGAGCCAAGTCACTGTTATATTGGTAGTGGTGCACGAATGCTTCAGCAAGTTCCTTCCACGTGCGCACACTGGTAGGTTCCAGACTCATGTACCATTCCAGGGAGGGCCCGGACAGACTGTCTTGAAAGAAGTGCATCAGCAACTTCTCGTCCTCAGGGTAAGATGACATTTTCCGGTAGTATGATCTCAAATGGACGCGAGGGCAGGTGGTGCCCTTGTACTTTTCAAAGTCAGGTACCTTGAACTTAGGAGGCACCTTGAAATCAGAAATCAGTCCCAACTTGGACATGTCAACACCCATGGTGTTCTGGTTCTCGAAGTTCCTCATCTTGTCTTCGAGTGTCTTAAACCTTAGCCGTGCTTCAGCAGTCAGCTCCCCTTCAGCACCTCTCTGAGAGAACACATCGTCTTGACGGTCTTCTAACCACGGCTGAGGCCCAAACAGATTTCCAACACCCGCATTGTCGTTGCCCAGTCCAACATTGACATTAGCTTCGAAATTCCCATTACCGACGCTAGTCGTATTACCGTTGAGTCCCATGTTAGCTATCACATTGCCGTTGGCACTGCCATTCCCCCCGGTCACGGTGACGCCATTCTGAGGAGTTTCGACAGGTGGAGGGGTTGGCACAGTCCCCCCATGGAGTATACCATTGCTATCAACCCTTGAAATCAGAGGCTAAACCAAGGTTCTGAGTTGATCCTGGCCGTTGGCACCGCTTGCATGAGCTCCATGAAGCGGTCCATCCTTTCTCGGAGTTCTTGAACGTCAGTTTGCATTTGCTCCATAACTCTGGCTTGATTTGCTCTGGTTGGATAGCGGTGGATAGATCTCTGATCAATCTCGAAACAACCTGCATACACAAAGGGGTTAGGAAAGACGACAAAGTGCTCGTTATGCAAATGCTTCATGCAAATGCAAACGTGTGTTTGTGCGTTGGGGAGGTATCCCCCGATCCTAGTGCCTGAGTGCCAGTGCTGATAATAAGAAGTCTGAGTCCAATCATGGAAATAACATCTCATATATATAAAGAAAGCCCATCAAGGCGGTAGACAACGTCACTGAGTACAAGCTGAATCAATAGCATGACCTCAACCAACAAGCCTGGTGATGGTCAGCATACAACAACGATCAAAACAAAAGGATTACAAATAGTCAAGCACGGCCACGGGCGCGGAACTCTTCTAACAACCCCTTCGTTTCTGGATGATCAGGCCGAGTGAGCAACCCTTCGACGAGTAACTCTCTCTGCATAATGGTGTATTGAAGACCTTCCACGGAGTCTTCCCATGCTCCTTCACCGAAACAATCTTCTAACTTCCGCTTCTTGGATTCAAACGTCAGTTTGCGCTCCTTCAGGTTAGCAAGAGCCTTGTTGAGCTGGCCTTCAGTGGCATATCTGCGAGCGGTTTCTTCATCAAACCTTTTCTCACTAGCCTTCACCTGGGCTTTCAACTTGGAGATATGTTGCTTCAGCTTATCCTCCCGTTCTTTCCCATTGGCCAGGGTGGCCTTCCAGTGCTGATTAAACTTGGATGTTCTCCGATACGCTTCATCCAGGTGCTGCTTCTTAGTGGCCAGTACATCATTAACGGCTTTGAAGTCCCGACCCAAACACTCATGCTCAGCCATCTGCTTAGTCAAATCCGTCCCTAACTGGTTCACCAGCTCTGTCTACCTCTTGAAGGAATGGACGGCTTCGCTTCTCTCGCTTCTGAGTTGAGCCAATTCTTTCTCCAGTTCTTCATTTTCCTTCTTCAGCTCATCTCTTTCTGCTAACACCTGATTATGCCGCTGAATAGGCACGGTGATAGGCTCTTCAATCACTGGAGGGCTTTCTGGCTTGACAGGTGGAAACGGCATCCCTATAGCACCTGCTCTGGCTCGGATCCAAGTCACATACGAAGCGTAGGCCTGGCTATTAATCTTTCCCAGCAATGGTTTTCCCCGCTTACTGATACCATTCCAAGCATGATGAAGCTTAGATAACATATCCCCCTCTAGAAGACCAGTGAGGTACAGAGATTCCTGCACCTCTTCATCCTTCGGCGGAGCTCTCAAAGCATAAGCAAACTGTAGGACCAGCAGGGATGGATTATAGTTGATACAACCCTTCCTGCCTATCAAAGGCACATTCGGAAACCCGCTGCAGCTGAAGATGATCTTAGTACCCAACCTATCTCTATCAAACCAGGCAATATCCTCCGCTGATAGACTCATCAAACGCTCAGACCACTCAGTTGTGGTTGCAGACGAAGCAAAGGGACCCCTCTTGGGTAGGTGACTATCAAGCCATCTATAGAGCAGGGGTACACAACACGAGACATTCTTGCCCCTTCTATTCTCGTTTTTGTAGTGGACGGAATGGTAGACATCTCCTATCAAGGTAGGGACTGGATTCCCTGATGCAAAGATGTGAAAAGCGTCGAAGTCTACAAAGTCGGGCATATTGGGGGAACAGAATGATGCCATATATGCACAGAGCAAGGATGGTGTTGAACACGATCCAACAACCGTCTTTGGAACACTGCTGAGCTTTTCTCACTAAGAACTGCAAAGAGAAACCGGGAACCCTGTTCCAGCTAGACAAGACCAACTCGGAGGCATCCAGATGAAGTGAAGGAGCTAGACTAACCAGATTAGGCTCAGCATCCATATGAACGAAAGACATCTGACTCTTGATAGGCACACCTAACAAATCAACATACTCCTCTAGTGTGGGTGCGAGAATAAAGTCCTGGAAAGTAAAGCATCTCAAAGGAGGATCGTAGAACTGCAGCAGGGCGTGCAACCCATTTAACTCAAACACAGAGGGTTTACGAACCAAACTGAGCAGTTTACCGTAAGACTTTCTGAATTCATCTCTCACAGAATCATCTGCTAAAGCAATCAAACCAGTCAGCTGAACAACATCCGGAGTGGGGAGCTTGTAAGCCACGGTCTTCCTCAGAGAACCCATAATAGCACAACAAAAGGCAAGAAATCCTGAATCGGGGGAAACGGTACCTGCAACACAGACGCACGTTAATGAAATGCAAATGAATATGCAAAGCGATGTAAAATGCAATCATGCAGCAGGAGATCAAGACGACTGCGCTGCGAGGATTCTGTATCAACAAAACCATAATGCTGCTCTATCAAGAACAACCACTATCTCTGATAAGAAGAAAACCCAGATATCGGACCATAAATCTGCTCTGTCAAGAACAAACACATATCTGATAGTAAGGACCTCTGTCACGGGACCATAAATCTGCTATGTCAAGAACCAATACGCATCTGCTGATGAGAAAACCCTGGTATCGGACCATAAATTCTGCTCTGTCAAGAACAAACACACGTCTGATAATAAGGACCTCTGATACAGGACCATAACTCCGCTCTGTCAAGAATAAACATCTGATGATGAGAACCTATGATACCAACAAAACTGATTCGCTATCAAGAAAACCAGGTAGTCTGAAGGTCGAGGTTTCCTACAACAAACCCAACCCTGCTCACAGGTATGAACCTAAACTGACACAAGTTCGGCATCCTATGCGGTCATCAGCGTCACAGACATTCAAGAGGGGTGATACGATACCCAGAAGGTGTGGCATCACCATCTCCTGAAGCGGCCTCACTCGGCTGAATTCCAAATGATCGGTCCCCAGAGTCGACAATCCTCCAAACCAACAACCCCCTCAACCCAAAGGGTTGAAAAAGAAGTCAACCGGGAGAACCTCGTCTGAGCGTGGATTTCATGAGACACTAGTGCCTGCAAAGCAAGCACGCGCCCACTAATTTCCAAAACTAATGCTAAGTACACTCAAGCCTGGGTCTGGCTTCTCACTCATCAGAATGCCCCTCCCACAACAGCACAGATAATCATATCATACTGAAAATAAACTGCGGGAAGTAAAATGCGATAAATAATCACAACCCAAAAAGTAATCATACAAGCGCTAGGATTGACTCTCGCAGGGGACGTAGGATCCCCAAACTGACTCGCATACGGGACGTTGGATCCCAGGAAACTATCAAGTCCCCAACATAGTCGCCAGCTGTCGCTTCCGCGAAAATAAGGTGCCGGCAAAACAGAAGAGTCGTCACCTTTCGTTATTTATCCCTCAGAACGGGAAAGGAAACGATCGGAAAAACCTGACGAAGAGGTATAAGACAAGGTCGTCGCAACCGTTGTCTGGGTTCGGGAGTCGGTTACGCAAGGGGAAGGTATTAGCACCCCTCACGTCCATCGTACTCGATGGGATCCATGCTTGTTGTGTTTGTCTGACGGGTTGGCTTTATCTATCTACCTATCAAGGCTGGCTTAAAAAAGAAAGGAAAATGACTCGGCAAAGCGTCGTGCTTTATGCCTACGTATTCTCATCAGAGAATGAGAAATTAGAGTCAACGTAGTTCACCTAACTACGGGTTACGGGGAAGGTGGATCACCAATACATCAGTATTGTGCCTACGTACTCTCAACAGGCATGAGAGATCAGAGCTTACGTAGTTTGGGATAATACGGATTATGAAAATTCAGATTCATCTGTTTTATCGAGTAGGGTTAACAAACAGTTCCAGCAGTTTGGTGTACGCAGCTCGACCCTTGGAGACTTATGCGTTACCGTTTGCGGTAGAACTGGGAGTTAACGACACTCTTTTCTTCAGAAAAGCTTCCTTTGAATTATGGGCCCACGGGGCAAAAAGGTTTGAAGTTTGTTTTCTGTCTTTTACGGAAGAACTGTTTTTTATGGAGGTTTGCAACTAGTATCGCACTAGAGACTATGACCTGAGAGTGAATGCGTCGCATGTCACCCAAAGGGTGCCAGACTAAACATCCAAGCTGTCGAAAAGAACTCTCCGACAACCCTTTTTCGGATAGCTTAAGGCTCGTAACGTACGACATCAGTTAACCTTTATTACTGTATTATAATTTGTTTTGAGATGAGAAGAGAGAACAGGCTCAACTACGGGGAGACTATCAAGTCCTAATGTTGTCATGCCATGGATTCATCCTATGGTTGAGGCTTGAAACAGGGAACTCCTAGAAGTTATCATGCATAGGTTTCAACCTAAAGTTCTAATCATCACTTCCTTATCAAAGGAAGTGAGATTCCTAGGGGATCATGTCAATGATAGACAGAAACAAATGAAGCATCAGCTTAAACAGTAAACAGTAAACGACTGGCAAATGCATGCAATGCAAGTGAGGGAGGAAATGTGTGTGGGGCATCAGCCTCCACAAGCTCATCTCAACCTCAAGCCAGATATGAATAACTGCAATCATACAGGAAGAAATAACATGCTATCAAGCAAATCAATAACTGCAATCATACAGAAGAAGTCAAATGCCATCAAGCAAACACAAACCACATAGGCAAGGGAGGTGGGCTCTATCAAATACCAGCAAGCAAAGCCATACAGTAAAAATACAAGCAGAGGGAGCAGCTCAACCTCTAGTGCAATCATGCTCCTAGTCCAAGTCAATCTAGATATGAACTTATTATAATGCATCAAGCAAATCAAACAAGTCACATCAATACAGTTGCACAGAAAGAAAACAGACAAGAAAGAAAGCAGCTCAACCACTCCTACAGTTTCCAGCAAAACAACCTCCTGACAGCAGTCCAGTCCACAATCTGTAGCTGCCCTTCAAGGCTATCATCTTCAATGGCAAGTATCAACTTGCTTCTACAAGCTTCTAACACATCAAACATAAGTATCAACTTATTCCTTCTTCTTCAAGCTTCAGCTCTCCAGTAAATTCCACCTTCAGGCTTCACTCCTTACTGCAAATATCAACTTGGCTCCCTCAGGCTCTCAATGTGTCAACATAAGTATCAACTCATCCTTTATTCCTCAAGCCTCAGCTCTTCACTCAATCTCAATTTGATCTTCTTCACAAGTGTCAACTTGGCCTTCAAGCTTCAGCTCTCTCCTCTTTACAAGTGTCAACTTGCTTCTCTTCATCTACAAGCTTTAGCTCCTAAGGGTAATCTTCAAACACAAAGAAGTATCAACTTCATCCTTCAATCTCTTCAAGCAGGGAACTCCATCCTCTAACAAGGGAGAAAGGTTCATCTATCAAGAGGAAAGTTTGGATGATTGGTAGCAGAGTGAAGACCAAAGGTCACCACTAAGCATCCTATCATCAAAGAAAGGGACCCATAAAGGTTCTACCAACTTGCAAGGAGTCACACATCCTACCAAAGGAGGGATGAGGCCTTTACAAAGGGACCTTACATCATAGGGAAGAATGGAATTGATCAACATATTCCATGTTTATGAAGAAAGAGAATCTCCTGCATACATGTCAATGAAATGCAAATGATAATGCTAATGTGAATGAAATGAGACACAAGCTAGGTAAAGAAATGTTGAGCAAATTTTGGGATGCAACAACACCCACACGCACACACACATACACATGCATGCGTACACACTCTCTCTCACACACACACACGTGCGCGCGCACACACGCACACACACACACACACGCGCGCGTGCGCGCAAACACACGCATGCGTGCGCTAACACAAACGCACATACACACACGCACTCCTACGCACGAACGCATGGATGCACAGACGCACCCACACACACACACACGCACACACACACACACACACAAACAAACACATGTGTGCGCGCGTGCGCTCCCACAGACACACACACACACGTCCGCGCATAAGCAGGCACACACGAGCGCGCATAAGCAGGCACACACGAGCGCACAAACACACACACGTGTGCGCACACATTCTCTCTCTCTCTCACACACACACGTGCGCACACGCGCACACACACGTTTTCACACATGCACACACACACACACACACACACACACACACACACTCACACATGATCACACTCTCTCTCTCTCTCTCTCACACACACACACATAAACACACACACGTGCACGCACGCACACACACACACACACAAACACACACACGTGCGCGCTCACACGCGCACACACACACACACACATACACACGCGTGCACACACTCACACACATACACACACATGCGCACACTTTCTCTCTCTCTCTCTCTCACACATACACACACACACGGACACACGCACGCACGCATGAACACACACACACACAAATATGCATACGCCCATGCGTGCATGCACACACACAAAAACGCGCGCGCAAACGCAAACCTACACGCGCGCGCTCGCCCATACACACTCACGTGCGCACACACAAACACACAAGCACGCCCGTGCGCGCGTACACGCACACACGAACACACGCACGCACGTACGCACACACACACACACACGTGCAAACACACACAGGCACACACATACGCACACAAACACACACGTGCGTGCCCACCCAAACACACACGCACACACACTTACACACACACACGCATGCGCACGCACATAGACACACATGCACGCTTGAACGGACACACTCACGCGCACACCCACACACACACACATATACACGCGTGCCCACACACTCTCACACACACACACACACCCGCACGTGCGCACACATACACACACACTAACACGCGCGCGCGTGCGCAAACAGAAACACACATACACACACGCACGCACGCATGCACGCACACACCTACACGCACACACACACAAACACATGCGTGCAAGTGTGCGCTCCCACTCACACACACAAACACGAGCACGCAAACACACACACGTGTGCGCACATGCTCTCTCTCTCTCAAACACACACACACACATGCGGACACGCGCACACACATGTGCGCCCACGCGCACACACACGTGCGCACACGCGTACACTCACGTTTGCACATGTGCACACACACACACGCGCGCGTGCTCACACTCTCTCACATACACACACACACAAACACACGTGCGCGCACACACACACACACACGTGCATGCACACACACGCACACACACACACATACACACACACACACACACACGTGCGCGCGCATACACACCTACATACACACACACGTGCGCGCACACACACACACACAAGCGCGTGCACACACACACACACACACACGTGCGCACACTCACCCACACACACACGCAAGCATGTGCGCACATACATACACACAACCACACAAACACGCGCGTGCGCACAAATACACACACACGTGCCCACACACACGCACGAATACACACAGACACTCATACACGCACACAAACATGCAGGCACGCAGGAACGCAAGCACCAACGCGCACACATACGCATCTGCACAGACACACACAGACACACACACACACGCGCGTGCGCTCAACACAGACACACACATACACAAACACACGCGCGTGCGCTCAACACAGACACACACATACACAAACACACGCGCGTGCGCTCAACACAGACACACACATACACAAACACACGCGCGCACACACACATACACACACGCGCACACACACACACGTATAAACAGTGATACACACACACACGTGCGCGTACGTACACACGCAGACACACACACACATAGACACACACACAGACACACAAACACACACACGTGCACGCACACACGCACACCCACACACACACAAGCACGTGCGCACTCACACACACAAATACACACGCGTGCGCACACTCACACAGACAAACACAAGCACGTGCGCGCGCACAAACACAGACACACACAGACACACACAAACACGCGCGTGCGTTCAAAGATACACACGCGTGCGCACACACACGCACGCATGCTCACACTCACAGACACACACAGACACAGACACACATAAACACGCGTGCGCACACAACCACACACACGTGCGCACACACACTCACACACGCATGCACCCACGCGCACACACAAACACATACCTGCGCAGACACACACACAAACACACGCGCACACACTCACGTACACACACACCTGCGCAGACACAAACACACATACACGTGCGCGCAACTCAGATTCACACACACAAACACACGTGCGCACACACTTACCCACGTGTATACACAGACACACACACAGACCTGCACGCGCACACACACACATGGCGCGCGTGCTAACCCACACACACACGCACGCACGCGCTCGTGCGCTCTCACAAAAACACACACACACGTGCGCGCACACACACACGTGCACACACACGCACACACCTGCGCAGACACACACACACACACGCACGCACGCTCAAGAACACACGCGCGCGCGCTCATGCACGCATGCATGCTCCACCACATACGCGCGCGTGTTTGCGCTTGCTCGCACACACACACACACACACATGTGCATACACACACACGCACACACAAGCACGCAGGCATGCACACACGCGCACACACACACACACACACACTTGCGCAAACACATACACACACACACGCAGACACGTACACACATACACACGCAAGCACACACACATAGACGCACACACACACATGCACACACGCACTCGCGTGCACACAAACACGTGCGTGCACAGACAGACAGACACACACGCACACAAAAACACACGTGCACGTGCACGCGCACTTGTGCACACTCTCTCTAATGCATACACACACACACACACACAAACACACACACACACACGTGCGCACATATATACCCACACACACACACAGAAGAACACGCGCGCGCGTGCGCTTACTCACACACACACGCATGTGCGTACATACACACACACGCACACACACACACACACACACACTCACGCACAAACACACACACACACAAATGCATACACAAACACGCGTGAACACACACATGCGCACACACATACACACTCACACGCGCACACACATACAAAAACACGTCCGTGTGCACACACTCACAAACACACACGCGCGCGCGCGTGCACAAACACAGGCGCGTGCGCATACGTAAACGGACACACACACACACACACGCAAGCACACACACGCGTGCACACACACACTCTCTCTCTCTCTCTCACACACACACACACACACACTAAGCACACACACACACGCGTGCGCACACTCTCTCTCTCTCACACACACACAGACACACATACAGACACACGGACGCACGCACGCACGAATGTACATGCACACACATACAAACACGCACACGTGCGTGCGTGCACACACACATACACACGCGTGCGCACACGCGAACCAACACGCGCATGCTCCCGCACACACACACACGTGAGCAAACACAAACACACAAGCACGCCCGTGCGCACGTACGCTCACAAACACGCATGCACGCATGCACGCACACATGTACGCGCACACACACACACACACACGTCCAAACACACACACACACACACACACACACACACACACACAAACACACACACATACGCACACACACACACACACACGTGCGCGCACACCCAAAATCACAGGCACGCACGTGCAATCACACTTACACACACACGCATGCGCACTCACATACACTCACACATGCACGCTTGCACGGACACACACACACACACACGCATACACACACACGCATACATACACACGCGCGCATGCACACACACACGCGCGCACACATCCCCCCCCCACACACACATACACACATATGCGCACACTCTCCACACACACACACACACAAGTGCGTAAACACACGCGCGCGCATGCGCGCTAACACAAACACACATACACACAGGCACTCACGTAGGCACGCATGCACGTACGTACGTACACACATACACACACACACACACACATTCAAACACATGCGTGAGCGTGTGCGCTCCCATACACACACGCGTGCAAGCACACAAACACACACAAGCGCGCAAACACACACACACGTGTGCGCACACACTCTCTCTCTCACATACACACACACACACACACGTGCACACATACACACACACACGCGCGCATGCTCACACTCTCTCACATACACACACGTGCATGCATACACACACACACACGAGCGCGTGCGCACACACACACACAAATACACAAACGCGCGCGTGCGTATAAACATACACACGTGTGCGCACACACGCACAAATACACACGCACGCACACAGACACAAATACACACGCGCGAGCGCGTGCGCGCCCACACCTACGCACATGTGCGCACACATTGCAGGCACGCAGGCACCCGCGCGCACATACTCACCCACAGACACACCTGCGCAGACACACACACAAACACACGCGCGAACACAGACACACACACACACACACACGTGTGCGCACACACATACACACACGTGTGCGCACACACACACACACACACACACGGCGCGTGTGCTCACACAGACATACACGCGCGCGCGCTCGTGCGCCCTCACAAAAACACACACACGCGTGCGTGCACACACACACACATACACACACACACTTGCGCAGACACATACACATGCACACATACACACACACACTCACGCGGACACACATACACACACACTTGCGCAGACACATACACATACACACACACACGCAGGCACGCACACACTCACACACACGCACACACACATATGCACACACGCACTCGCGTGCATACAAACACGTGCGTGCATACACAGACACACACATACACGCGCATGCGCATACTCTCTCTCTCTCTCTCACACACACACACATACAAACACACAAACACACACGCGCGGGTGCACAAACACACGCGCATGCGCATACCTACACGGACACACACACACACACGCAAGCACACACACACACGTGCGCACTCTCTCTCTCTCTCTCTCTCTCTCTCTCTCTCTCTCTCTCACACACACACACACACACACACACACACACACACACATACAGACACACGGACGCGCGCACGCACGAATGAACATGCACACACACACAAACGCGCACACGTGCGTGCGTGCACACACACATACACACACACGCGCACACGCGAACTAACACGCGCACGCTCCCGCAAACACACTCACGTGCGCAAACACAAACACACAAGCACGCCCGTGCGCGCGTACGCTCACAAACACACACGCACGCACGCACGCACACACGTACGCATGAACACAGACACACACACACACGTCCAAACACACACACACATGCACACACACACACACACACGTGTGCGCACACCCAAAATCACCGGCGCGCGCGTGCGGTCGCACTGACACACACACGCATGCTCACTCACATACACTCACACATGCACGCTTGCACGGACACACACACACACACGTACGCACTCTCTCTCTCTCTCTCTTTCTCTCTCACACACACACACATACAGACACACGGACGCGCGCACGCACGAATGAACATGCACACACACACAAACACGCACACGTGTGTGCGTGCACACACACATACACACGCGCGCACACACGCGAACCAACACGCGCACGCTCCCGCGCACACACTCACGAGCGCAAACACAAACACACAAGCACACTCGTGTGCGCGTACGCTCACAAACACACACGCACGCACGCACACACGTACGCATGCACATACACACGTCCAAGCACACACACACACATACGCGCACATACACACACACACATACACGTGCGCGCACACCCAAAATCACCGGCGCGCGCGTGCTATCACACTTACACACACACGCATGCGCACTCACATACACTCACACATGCACGCTTGCACGGACACACACACACGCATACACACACACGCACGCATGCACGCACACACGCGTGCACACCCTCCCCCCCCCCCCCCCACACACACACACATACACACGTATGCACACACTCTCCACACACACACACACACACAAGTGCGTAAACAAACGCGCGCGCATGCGCGTAAACACAGACACGCGTGCGCAAACACAAACACACATACACACAGGCACTCACGTACGCACGCATGCACGTACGTACGTACACACATATACACACACACACACAAACACATGCGTGAGAGCGTGCGCTCCCACACACACGCGTGCGCGCACACAAACACACACACACATACAAGCACGCAAACACACACACACACACACACACGTGTGTGCACACACACGTGTGTGCACACACACACTCTCTCTCTCTCTCTCTCTCCCACACACACACACGTGCACACATGCACACACATACACACATGCGCGCGTGCTCACACTCTCTCTCTCTCTCTCACACACACACACACACACACAAACACACACACACACACACACACGTGCGCGCACACACACATACACACACGTGCATGCATACACACACGTGCGTGCATACACGCACACACACGAGCGCGTGCACACACACACACACCCAAATACACAAACACGCGCGTGCGTGTAAACATACAAACACGCGCGTGCGTGTAAACATACACACACGTGCACACACACACATAAATACACACGCACGCACGCACGCACACAGACACACATACACACGCCCGAGCGCGTGCGCGCCCACACGTACGCACATGTGTGCATACATTGCAGCCACGCAGGCACCCGCGCGCACATACTCACCCACACACACACCTGCGCCGACACACACACACAAAAACACACGCGAACACAGACTCACACACACGTGTGTGCGCATACACACACACACACGGCGCGTGTGCTCACACAGACATACGCGCGCGCGCTCGTGCTCCCTCACAAAAACACACACACGTGTGCGCACACACACACACACACACTTGCGCAGACAGATACACGTGCACACATACACACACACACTCACGCGGACACGCACACACACACACACACACACGCAGGCACGCACACACACACACATACACACACACGCACACGCACACACACACACATGCACACACGCACTCGCGTGCACACGAACACGTGCGTGCATATACAGACACACATACGCACGCACAACCGACACATGCGCGGGCACGCATGTGCGCACATACACACACACGCACACACACACACAGACACACACCCACACAAACGCATATACAAAGGTGGGTGCATACATACACACACACACACATACTCGCACGCACATGCACACACACACACACGTATGTACGCGCGTGCTCTCTCTCTCTCTCACACACACACACACGCAAGCACACACACACACACGCATGCGCATACACTCTCTCTCTCACACACATACACACAAACACACTCACACACACACACACACACAAACACGCACACGCGCGTGCTTGCACACACACATACATACGCACGCGCACATGCAAACACACACGCGTGCGCTCGCACACACACACTCACGTGCGCGCGCACACACAGACAGACGCACTCGCACGCACGCGCACACGCACACACACGTACATGCACGCACGCACACACGTATGAATGCACACACACACACACGTGCGCGCACACACACATACATACGCGCGCGCACATGCAAACACACACTTGTGCGCTCGCACACACACACACACACTCACGTGCACGCACACAAACACACAAGCACGCCCGTGCGCGCATACGCTCAAACACGTACACGCACACACGCACACACATATGAATGCACACACCCAAACACACGTGTGCGCACACACACACACACACACGGCGCGTGTGCTCACACAGACATACACACGCGCGCGCTCGTGCGCCCTCACAAAAACACACACACACATACACACACACACTTGCGCAGACACATACACGTGCACACATACACACACACTCACGCGGACACACATACACACACACTTGCGCAGACACATACACACACACACACACGCAGGCACGCACACACTCACACACACGCACACACACATATGCACACACGCACTCGCGTGCATACAAACACGTACGTGCATACACAGACACACACACGCACACACACACACACACACGCATGCGCATACTCTCTCTCTCACACACACACACACATACAAACACACAAACACACACGCGCGGGTGCACAAACACACGCGCATGCGCATACCTACACGGACACACACACACACACGCAAGCACACACACACACACACACTCTCTCTCTCTCTCTCTCTCACACACACACACACACACACATACAGACACACGGACGCGCGCACGCACGGATGAACATGCACACACACACAAACACGCACACGTGCGTGCGTGCACACACACATACACACGCGCGCGCACACGCGAACTAACACGCGCACGCTCCCGCACACACACTCACGTGCGCAAACACAAACACACAAGCACGCCCGTGCGCGCGTACGCTCACAAACACACACGCACGCACGCACGCACACACGTACGCATGAACACACACACACACACACACACACGTCCAAACACACACACACACATACGCACACACACACACACACACACGTGCACGCACACCCAAAATCACCGGCGCGCGCGTGCGATCACAGTGACACACACACGCATGCTCACTCACATACACTCACACATGCACGCTTGCACGGACACACACACACACACACACGCAAGCACACACACACACACACACACTTGCGCACACACATTCTCTCTCTTTCTCTCTCTCTCTCACACACACACACACACACACACATACAGACACACGGACGCGCGCACGCACGAATGAACATGCACACACACACAAACACGCACACGTGTGTGCGTGCACACACACATACATACGCGTGCGCACACGCGAACCAACACGCGCACGCTCCCGCACACACACTCACGAGCGCAAACACAAACACACAAGCAAACTCGTGTGCGCGTACACTCACAAACACACACGCACGCACGCACACACGTGCGCATGCACATACACACGTCCAAGCACACACACACATACGCGCGCACACACACACACATATACACGTGCGCGCACACCCAAAATCATCGACGCGCGCGTGTTGTCACACTTACACACACACGCATGCGCACTCACATACACTCACACATGCACGCTTGCACAGACACAAACACACGCATACACACACACGCGCATGCACGCACACACGCGTGCACCCCCCCCCCCCACCCACACACACACACACATACACACGTATGCGCACACTCTCCACACACACACACAAGTGCGTAAACAAACGCGCGCGCGCGCATGCGCATAAACACAGACACGCGTGCACAAACACAAACACACATACACACAGGCACTCACGTACGCACGCATGCACGTACGTACGTACACACATATACACACACAAACACAACACACATGCGTGAGAGCGTACGCTCCCACACACAAGCGTGCGCGCACACAAACACACACACACACATACAAGCGCGCAAACACACACACATACACACGTGTGTGCACACACACACTCTCTCTCTCTCCCACACACACACACATACACGTGCACACATGCACACACATACACACATGCGCGCGTGCTCACACTCTCTCACATACACACACACACACACACACACACACACACACACACACACACACAAACAGACACACGTGCGCGCATACACACATACACACACGTGCGTGCATACACACACGTGTGTGCATACACGCACACACACACACACAAATACACAAACACGCGCGTGCGTGTAAACATACAAACACGCGCGTGCGTGTAAACATACAAACACGCGCGTGCGTGTAAACATACACACACGTGCACACACACACATAAATACACACGCACGCACGCACGCACACAGACACACATACACACGCCCGAGCGCGTGCGCGCCCACACCTACGCACATGTGTGCATACATTGCAGGCACGCAGGCACCCGCGCGCACATACTCACCCACACACACACTTGCGCCGACACACACACACAAACACACACGCGAATACAGACACACACACACGTGCGCACACACACACACACACACACACGGCGCGTGTGCTCACACAGACATACGCGCGCGCGCTCGTGCCCCCTCACAAAAACACACACACGTGTGCGCGCACACACACACACATACACACACACACACTTGCGTAGACAGATACACGTGCACACATACACACACGCACTCACGCGGACACGCGCACACACACACACGCAGGCACGCACACACACACACACACACATACACACACACGCACACGCACACACACACGCACACACACACATGCACACACGCACTCGCGTGCATACGAACACGTGCGTGCATACACAGACACACATACGCACGCATAACCGACACATGCGCGGGCACGCATGTGTGCACATACACACACACGCACACGCACACACAGACACACACCCACACAAACGCATATACAAACGTGGGTGCATACATACACACACGCACACACATACTCGCACGCACACACACACGTATGTGCGCGCATGCTCTCTCTCTCTCTCACACACACACACACACGCAAGCACACACACACACACGCATGCGCATACACACTCTCTCTCTCATACATACACACAAACACACTCACACACACACATATGAACTCGCACACACACACACACACACACACACACACACACACACACACACACACACAAACACGCACACGCGCGTGCTTGCACACACACATACATACGCGCGCGCACATGCAAACACACACGCGTGCATTCGCACACACACACTCACGTGCGCGCACACACACAGACAGACGCACTCGCACGCACGCACACACGCACACACACGTACACGCACGCACGCACACACGCACACACATATGAATGCACTCACAAACACGTGCGCGCACACACACATACATACGCGCGCGCACATGCAAACACACACGTGTGCGCTCGCACACACACACTCACGTGCACGCACACAAACACACAAGCACGCCCGTACGCGCATACGCTCAAACACGTACACGCACGCACGCACACACGCACACACGTATGAATGCACACACACACACACACACACGTGCGCGCACACACACACGTGCGCGCACACACACAGACAGACGCACTCGCACGCACGCGCACACGCACACACACGTACGTGCACACACTGACAGAAACACACGTGTGCGCACTCTCTCTCTCTCTCACACATACACACACATGCACACGCATACACACACGTTTGCACATGTGTACACATGCACACAAACACACACGCATGCTCACACTCTCTCACATACACATACACACACAAACACACACAAACACACACGTGCGCGCACACACGCACACACACACACAAGCGCGTGCAGACACACAAACATACACACGCGTGCGCACACTCACACACACACACGTACACGCGCACACACACGTTTGCACACATGCACACAAACACACACGCGTGCTCACTCTCTCTCTCTCTCTCTCTCACACACACACACACACACACACACAAATACACACACACGTGCAAGTACACACGCGCGCGCACACACACACTCAACCGCGTGCACAGACACACACACATACACACGCGTGCGCACACTCACACACACACACACACACATGCAAGCACATGTGCACATACACACACACAAACACACAAACACGCGCGTGTGTGTAAATATACACACGCATACGCACACACACACACATACACACATACACACATGCATGCCTGCACGCACGCACACACGCAACCAGGCACACATACACATGCGCGCGCGCTTGCGCGCTCACACCCGCACACATGTCCGTGCAAACGCACACACACATGCAGGCATGCATGCACGCACGCGCGCGCTTGCGCGCTCACACCCGCACACATGTCCGTGCAAACGCACACACACACACGCAGGCATGCATGCACGCACGCGCGCACTCACACACACACACACATGCGCAGACACACACAAAAACACACGCGCGCAGACACACACACACACACACACACACCTGTGCAGACACACATACACACACACGCGTTCGTGCAACACAGACACTCACACACACAAACACACACGCGCAGACACACAAAAACACACGCGCTTAAACAGTGATACACACAAACACGTGCGCACACGCACACACCTAGACACACACACAAACAAACACGTGCGCGCACGCACAAACACACACACGTGCACGCACACATGCACACACACACACACACACACATACACACGCGTGCGCACACTCACACACACGCGCGCAAGCACATGCGCGCGCGCACACACACACACACAAAAACACGCGCGTGCATGCAAACATACACATGTGTGCGCACACACACACACACAAACACACACACACGCGTGCAAGCACGCTTACACGCACACAGACACACACACACACAGACACACACACAAAGACACACACACACACACATAAACACGCGCGTGCGCGTACACAGCCGCACACACACTCACACACGCAAACAAGCACGCACCCACGCGCGCACACACACGCACACCGGCCCAGACACATACACACCTGCGCAGACACACACACACACATGCACGCGCGTGCATGCAACATAGATTCACACACACAAACACACGCGCACACACACCTACACACGCGCGTACACAGACGCACACACACACACGTACTTACGCGCGTGCACACACACAATCGTGCGCGCATACACATACACAGACAGACACACACGAGCGTGCGAACACACACAGACACACGTGTGTGCACTCTCTCTCTCTCACATGCACACACACACAAACACGCGCGTGCGTGCAAACATACACACGCGTGCGCACACACACACATACACACGCACACACACAGACACACATACATATACACACGCGCGCGCGTGTGTGCTCACACCCACACACACGTGCGCACACACGCACGCAGATACACACGCACCCACACGCACATAAAAACACACTCCTGCGCAGACAAACACACAAACACACGCTTGCGCACACACAAACCTGCGCATACACAGGCACGCGGGCACACTCACACCTGCGCAGACACACACACACCCACGTGCACACACAATCACACAGACACAAACACACAAGCGCGCCCGAGTGCGCGTACGCGCATACAAACACACACGCACACACGCGCACACACACGTGCACACACACACACGCACACACAAACACGCAGGCACGCACTCACGCGCACACACATACACACACACACTTGCGCAGACACATACACACACACATACAAGCAGGCACGCGCACACACGCGCACACACATGCACACACGCACTCGCATGCACACAAACACGTGCGTGCACACACAGACGCACACACACACACACGCACACGCGCACACACACACACTCTCTCTCTCTCTCATACACACACACATACACGCGCGCGCGCACACACACACACACACACACACGTGCACACACACACATGAACACACGCTTGCGCGTGCGCTCACACTTACACACGCATGCGCGGACATACATACACATGCACACACGCACTCGCATGCACACAAACACGTGCGTGCACACACAGACGCACACACACACACGCACACGCGCACACACACACACACTCTCTCTCTCTCACACACACACACACACAAACACGCGCGCGCGCACACACACACACACACACACGTGCACACACACACATGAACACACGCTTGCGCGTGCGCTCACACTTACACACGCATGCGCGGACATACATACACACGCACACGCACGCACACTCACACACACAGACACACACCCACACAAACGCATACACAAACGCGCGTGAATATACACACACACACACTCACATGCACACACACAAACAGGTCGTGCGCACACACACTATCTCACATACACACACATAAACACATGCGGCGCGTGCTCAAACACACACACACACGCATACACACACACGTCCATGCACAAACACACGCGCGTGCACATGCACACACAGACACACACACACACACACGCAGACACACACATACACACACTCTCTGTCTCTCACACACATACACACAAACACACACACGCACACGCACACACACGGACGCACGCGTGCACGCATGGACGCGCACACACATAAAAACACGCACACGCACGTGCTTGCACACACACATACACACGTGCGCACACATGGAAACACACACGCGCGCGCTTGCTCACACACACTCACATACGCATACACAAACACACATACACGCACGCACGTACACACACACACACACGTACGAACGTATACACACACACACAGACACACACGAGCACGCAATCCCACACACACGTGTGCACACTCTCTCTCTCTCTCTCTCTCTCTCTTACACACAAACACACAGACACAAATGCGCGCACGCGCAAACACATGTTTGCACACATGCACACACACACACACACACGTGCTCACACTCTCTCATACACACACACACGTCTGCGCGCACACACACACACACACAAACGCGTGCACACAAACACACACATACACACGCATGTTCACACTCACACACACACAAGAAGGCATGTGCGCAAATACACACACACAAACAAACAAACACGCGTGTGCATGTAAACATACACACACGTGCGCACACACACACACACACATGCGCGCGCGTGTGCGCACCCACGCGCACACACACACACATACACCTGCGCAGACACACACACACAAACACACGCACGCGCACACACAGACCTGTGCGCACACAGGCACGCAGGCACACACACACCTGCGCAAACAAACACACCCACGCGCGCACACAGACACACACTCACCTGAGCAGACACACACACACACACACGTGCACACGCGCACACATACACACACACACACACACACACACACACACACACACCTGCATAGACACACAAACACACACAAGCAGGCACGCACGCACGCTCAGACACACGCGCACAAGCACGCACTCACGCACGCTCACACACATGCACGCGCGCGCGTTTGCACGTGCTCGCACACACACACACACAAACATGCAGGCACGCAGGCACGGACTCACGCGCACACACATACACACACTTGCGCAAACACATACGCACACACACATACGCACACACACATACACACACGCACACACACACATGCACACACGCACTCGCGTGTACACAAACACGTGCGTGCATACACAGACACACACACGCACACACACACACGCTCACACCCGCACACACGTGCGTGCATACACAGACACACACACACACACGCATGCTCTCTCTCTCTCTCTCACTCTCACACACACACACACAAACACACACACACACACGTGCGCACACACACACACACACACACACACACACACACACACACACACACACACACAAGCACACGTGCGTGCACACATACGCGCACAAACACGCGCGCGCGTGTGCTGTCACATACATACACGCACGCACACGCACAGACACACACACACACACACACAAACGCATACACAAACGCGCATGCACACACACACACACACACGCACACACACACACACAATCACACGAACACACACACACACACATATTGTATCACATACAAACACACATGCGCGCGCGTGCTCTCGCACACACACGCGCGCGCACACACACACGCGTGCACATACACACACAGACACACACACGCAAGCATACACACACGCGTGCGCACACACTCGCTCTCTCACACACATATACACACACATACGCACACACGGATGCACACATGCACGCATAAACACGCACACACATACAAACACGCACACGCGCGTGGGTGCACACATATAAACACGCGCGCGCACATGCAAATGCACACGCGCGCGCTCGCCCACACACATTCACGTGTGCACACACAAACACACAAGCACGCCCATGCGGGCGTACGCGCACACACACATACGCAAGCACGCACGCACACACGCACACACGTACGCATGCACACACACTCACACACACATACGCGCACACCCAAACAGACACGCGCACGCACTTACGCACATACACACACATGCACGCTCGCACGGACACACGCATACACACACACGCAAACACACGCGCGCGTCCACACACACACACACACACACACACACACACCCACACACACATACATACACACGTATGCGCATACACTCACACACACGAATGTGCACACACTATCACACGCACGCACGCACACACACACATACACACGCGCGCGCGCTTGCACGCAAACACAAACATGT
>OZ012739.1:403910885-403928385 GCA_963859935.3 Lathyrus sativus | reverse complement strand
ACGATGTTGCTCGCACACACATACACACACACGCACACACGCACACGCACACACACACACACACGCGTGCGCACACACACAAAAACGTGCGCGCGTGCTCTCATACACACATATGCACCCACACAGACGCGCGTGCACATACACACACGAACACACACACACACGCGCAACCATACACACACACACACGTGCGCATACTCTCTCTCTCACACACACACACACATATACACACACACATACACACACACACGAACGCATGCACGCATGCATGAATGCGCATGCACACACAAACACGCACACGCATGTGCTTGCGCACACACATACACATGCGCGCTCGGCACCACGCACGCGCGCGCTCGCCCACTCACACTCACGTACGCACACACAAACACACAAGCAAGCCCGTGCGCGCGTACCCGCTCACACGCACACACGTACACATGTACTCACGCACACACACACGTGTGCGCACACCCAAACACACACGTGCGCGCGCGCGTGCTCACGCATTTACGCACACACCCACACAAATGCACGCTCGCATGGACACACACACACACACACATACACGCTCGCACGGACACACACACACACACACACACGCACGCATACACACACATGCACATACACGCGCGCGTGCACACACACACACACGCACACCCACTCACCCACACACACACACACACATATACACACACATACATACACGCGCGCATGCGCACACATTCTCACAGACACACACACGCACACACACACGCGCGTGCACACAAACACAAACATGCGTGCTCAAACACAAACACCCATACTCACACGCACTCACGCATACATGCACGCACCTATACACACGCATACACACACACACACACATACACACAAACACATCCGTGCGCGTGTGCGCTCCAACACACACACGCGTGCACGCATATGCACACACAAAGACACACACGAGCGCGCAAACACACACACGTGTGCGCACACACACTCTCTCTCTCTATCTCTCTCTCTGTCTCATAGACACGTGCGCACACGCGCACACACACGTTTGCACATGTGCACACTCGCACACACAAGCATGCTCACACACACACACACACTCTCTCTCTCTCTCTCACACACACACACAAACACACACACATGCGCACACACACACATTTACCTGCGCGCACCCTTGCACACACACATACACACACAAGCGCGTGCACACACACACACACACACACACATACATACACACGTGTGTGCACACTCACACACACACACACACACGCAAGCACGTGTGCACATACACACACACAAAAATATAAACACCCGCGTGCGTGCAAACCTACGCACACGTGCGCACACACACACATACACACACACACACACGCACGCATGCATGCACGCGCACACGTAGACACACATACACATGTGCTCACACTCTCTCACACACACACAAACACACGTGCGCGCACACACACACACACACACTTGCGCGCACACACGCACGCACACACAAGCGCGTGCACATGCACACATACATACACACGCGTGCGCACACTTACACACACACATACGCAAGCACGTGTGCATATACACACACACAAACACACAAACACGCACGTGCGTGCAAACATAGACACACATGCACACACACACACACACACACACACACACACACACACACACACACACACACACACACACACAGACACACATAAACACGCGCGCGCATGTGTTGCACCCTAAAATTTGACCAACCGGTGCCGCTTTTGGTTTATGCTTCGACGCATTCTCGCATTAGCATTTGCATACTGCATATAGTGCATTTCCTCAATCATGGTGATTTTATCGGGATTACAGCCCTGTTGTCGCATTTCAGGTGTCTCAGACCGGTTCGGGTAATCGGAGGTTATTTTGGGAAGTCGCGCGCTTCTTGGGTGTTTTCAGCTTATGCAGTGGTTTTTGAGTTTTTTGGTGTCGGGATTTATTGTTTTGCTTCGATCTGGTCTCGCGCTCTCTTTTATGTTGGTTATTTGCCTTTGTTTGCATTTTTAGGATTTAATAGCCTCTTGTAGATCTTAAATAGGCTTTATAGATTTTTCAGAATTTAAATAGATTTTTTTTTATATTTTTAATAGCTTTAAATCATTTTTAGAATTTCATAGAGTTTTTAATAGGTTAATAGTATTTTTAATAGTTTTAATAGAATAATAGATTTTCTTTTAAATAAATAATATAGATTTTATTAGAGATTAAATAGGATTTTAATAGATTGTTAAATAGGAATCATTAGAGTTTTTTTTTTATTATTTTTAGATAGGAAATAATACAAATTAATAGTCTTTTTTCATTGGTTTATAGGATTAATAGAAATGATTAGAGTTTTTTTTTTTTAATTAGATGTTAATTCTTTTGTTAGGCTTAATAGAGATTAATTAGGATTTTAATCTTTTGTTTAGGGTCTTATTAGAGTTTATCAGGATTAATTAGATTAGTTTAATTTTCATTTAAGATTTAATTGCAGTTTTAATTTTAGTTAGAGTTAATTAGGTTTAATCATTAGTTAACTAGTTAATTAGGTTTAGTCTTTAATTAGTTTTTAGTTAGGATTAATCCATTGTTAATTCAGAGTTCTTTGGGTTTATTGTATCATTTTCGTGGGCTCAAAGTGCTTTTTGGAGGCCCAGATCTATCAGTCCGTTTTGTCCATTTTTTTTGTCCAATGCAGTGCCAAGTGTCTTATATAAGGGATGCCACGCATATCATCATGGAGCTAGACACCTCACATTTTGCCACTCTCAGAGTCTTCCACATAGCATCCCACTATCTCTCCCTAAAGCCACGCGGCACGCATGCAGCGCTCACCCGTGACACTTGTCTTCCTCTAAGCCTCGCCGGTTGCATGGCCGGCGGCCATGCAACCACTACCCCCAACATCCTCCGGCAGCCCTAACAGACTCCCAAATACCTCCGGCCGCCGTAACTTCCGCCGGAAAACTCAAAAAAACCTAGAATTCTTCATCTTCTCCGATCTAGACTCTCCAGAATTCGTCAAGAACATCTTCACTCCTTCATCAACCTGTCACCGGAAAACTCATGAGGCTGCCGGAATCTGCATCTTCATACAACCTTCATCTCCTTCACAATTTCCAGATTTAGTCATCAACCATGTTCATCGCGTTTTCGCACTATTTTCCAGATCATCAACGAAGTTCATACCATCTTCATAGTCTCCAACGCGTTTTCCATAATCACGGCGGCACCTCACCGGGATCTTCATCACCTTCAATCGCGTTCTTCAATAATTTCCCAGAAATCTTCAATCCTCATCAGGTTCAACATCAAGCTTCATCCAGATCTCTAGATCTTCATCTAGAATCTTCAAAGGCGTTTATCAAATCTTCAGATTCACCGTCTTCTTAAAGAGCTTCTTCAAATCTTCAACAATATCCATCAAGAACACCTTCGGTTTCCCAGGTTCTTCAACAAATTACAAAGAAGTTTTCCGAGAACTTCATCATCACCAGAAATTCCCAGAATCGTCACGTCATAATGTTCAACCGTCTTCAAGAAAACTTCCAGAACCTTCCAAGATCAACAGCGTTCATCAGCAAGAACATCGACTTCAAAGCGAAATTCCAGAAAGTCATCATCAAAAATCTTCAAGCATCTCTGATCGAGATCTTTTAAAGCCACTTCAGGAATACGCCTCAGTGGATCTTCTTCTTTTTTATGATCCTCATCAAGATTCTTCAATTTTGTTTAGGTTTCATCTTCGTCAAGAATGAACCTTCCACATCTTCAAGATTCTTCTGAGATTCTCCAGCCGCGGATGAGTTTGCTCCGATGGTGTGGTCGTCGGTGATTACAAGATTAAGACCGCTTTGGTTTGTGATGTGAACGAAGTAGATAAAGGGTTGAGCGAGGTTTGTGTGAGTAGAACAAAAGTTTGAGATGAGAGGGAGACGAGAGGGTGTGGAGGAGTGGAAACGGCGGAGCGTTTGGAAGTTGGTGAACAGTGACGAGGGATTAGGGTTGAGGTTGAGTTTTCGTTTACTGAGTGGATATTGGATCAGGTGGCTTGGGCCTCTAAGCCCGTTAAGTTTCTTCCACACACACCTCCGTTTTTCTGATTCACCCCCCCTAATGTTCCTTCAATGATTGGGCTGGGCCCTGAAGCCAGCGAATGCTAATCTCACACTCCCCGCTCCACTTCTGCATCCCCTCCCCCATTTTTGTTGCTTGGCTGAGTTCTTGGGTTGGGCCCATGTTGTTTCTGTTTTATTTTGTTTTACTAATTACTGCACTCCCCTGTAATAACTAGTATACCCCCCCTCTTGTATTTTCCTTTTCCTTTTTTTACTTTTTTTTCATTTGATTAGTTTAAGAAAAAAAGGAAAAAGATATTGAAAAAATGATGAAAAGAATATTGAAAAGAGAATAAAAAGAGTATTGAAAAGAAAAATATTTTGAAAAAGAAAGGAGAAAAGAATAAAAGAAAAGAATATGGAAAAAGAAAGGAGAAAAGAATAAAAGAAAAGAATATGAAAAAAAATGAGAGAAGAGTATGGGAGAAAATATTGAAAAAGATTTGAAGAAGAAAAATAGTTGAAAAAGAATAGAAGGAAAAATAGTAAAAAATATTACTTCGTAGATTCAATATTTTTTTAGAATAGATATTTTCTTCATAGGAGATTATTTTACACTTTTTAGAGGTAGTTTTAGAAGTTCACTTGTTAGGGGACTATTTTCCATTTGATTTTTCATGATGAATAGGATAGGGTTTTTTTAGGAGTTTATTTCCCGCATTCAATCATTGTAATCATTTTCAGAATATCAATAAAACGAGATTTGAGCTGTGGTCCCGAAAGTAGCCGAACTACAGCTGCTCTGATTTCTCGTACCAGACGAGAATATGTAGGCATAGGATACGATATCCTAGCGAGCACACTAACAACTAACCTTTTGTTCTCTCGCTGCTGTGCGATCGAGACTTTCCCGCTGACGACTGATTGTTATCCCTTTCTCTTGCCCGAGTGCATTTGAGACCAGACCGTAGTTCTAGGATCCCGTACCTTTAAAACCAGATTAATTTCTCACTGCTGTGTGAGAGCACCCAGATTAGCCGTAGTTATCCTGAACTACGTAAGCTCTGATCTTCCATGCTGTGTGGAAGTACGTAGGCACAAGACGCGAAGTCTTGGCGAGCCAAATTCCCCGTAGTCCCGAACTACGTTGACTCTGACTTTCTCTCTTGAGAATACGTAGGCATAGAGTGCGACGCTCTATCGAGTCAATCCCCTTCCGTTTAGATTTAGCAGCCATAGATAGATTGTTTTTGCATCCTTTAGACAAACCAAGCAAGCGTGGATCCCATCTAGTACGACGGACGTGAGGGGTGCTAATACCTTCCCCTTGCGTAACCGACTCCCGAATCCAGGTTTTGGTTGCGATGACCATACCTTTCCCATTTTTTGCGAGGTTTACTTCGAGCGTTTCCTTTCCCTCCGTTGGGATAAATAACGCACGGTGGCGACTCTTCTGTCAGCCGGCGCCGATTTTCGCAGTAGTGACAGCTGGCGACTCTGCTGGGGACCCAACGTGCCCTGGCTGCTGGGGACTGCGATAGTTCCCCATGCATGTGGGATCCAACGTCCCCTAAGAGAGTCAATCCTAGCGCTTGTTTGCTTGTCTTTTGGGTGTTTATTTTTTCATCGCTATTATCTGTTGCTGTTGTGCTGGGGAGGGTGATACTTTGAGTGATAGCCGGACCTGGGCTGCTTGAGTATGCATTTAGACGTAGTTGTGGAGATTAGTGGGCGAACCTGTTTGCTGAGCAGGCAAGATTTCCCCACGAAATTCACGCTCAGACAAGGTTCTCTCCGAGGTGCTTCTTTTCGATCCTGAGGATCGTAGGGGAGTCCAGACGTGAGGATTGTCGACTCTGGGGACCGATCAATTGGAAGTCAGCTAAGTGAGGCCTCTTCATAAGATGACGATGCCACTCCTTCTGGGAATCGTATCATTCCTCATGAAAGTCTGTGACGCTGATGACCGCATAGGATGTCGTGCCTTAGGTCCATACCCGTGAGTGGGGTTTTTTTTGCGCGAACCTTGACTTCCAGCCTACCAGCTATCTTGGTGTTCTCTTTTAGAGAGAACGTACTCCGTCAGTTGTACAGCAGCATTTAGAGCGTGTTATGGGGGTTGTGATCCCGTGTTTGTTGCATTGCATTGCATTTGCATAAGCATCTTTGCATCATATTGCATAGCATTTCTCCAGTTAGCCAGAGTTCTGATCCAGCCTTTGTTTCCTGAAGGTGAGTACCCGGAGTTTGGATTGAGCAACTGTTGATTGTCAGAAGACGACCAAGGGGTTGGAACAGACTTGAGCAGATTTGAGAATCAAGCAGTGTAGTCAGTTAAAGGTAATTGATAGCTAGGTCTGAAGGCAATTTCTAGTCTCCTAACACCTTGACAGGGTTTACTATGACGTCCAGCCCTCGGTATGATTCTATGGAAGACTTCCCGCAAGCGAACAACGTTACTGCAGACCAAGTTGTACAACCTATTGTTGAGAAACGAGATCGACATGAGCAGTTTGTTGCCCGAAATGAACGTCCTCCTCCTGTTAACAATCAAGGTGATGTTTTCCCTGAGAGGAATCCACGCAGAGATATCCCGGTAGCCAGGACTGTAAACTCAAGAGCTCTTGAAGGTGATAGAAGGCTCCGAGTATTGGAAGAAAGAGTTAAAGCTTTGAAGGCGAAAGATGCTGTTAACCTGAATGCTGCAGACATGTGTTTGGTCCCTGACCTGGTGTTGCCTTATAAGTTCAAAGTGCCGAAATTTGAGAAGTACAAAGGGGATAGCTGTCCGAAGCAACATTTGATGATGTTCTGTCGAAGAATGACTTCGTTTGTGCGAGATGACAAATTGATGATCCATTGCTTTCAAGATAGTCTGACTGGGGCATCTTTGAGGTGGTATATGCAGTTAGAGAGTAATCAGATTCGATCATGGGTGGATTTAGCCAGAGCTTTCCTGAAGCAGTACGATTACAACCTGGATATGGCTCCTAGTCTCGTACATCTGCAAGAATTATCTCGGGCGGAGAATGAATCATTCAGAGGGTATGTGCAAAGGTGGAAAGAATTGGCTGCTAGTGTTCAACCACCGCTTCAGGAAAGAGAAATGGTTGACCTCTTCTTGGGTACTCTGAAGGGCCATTATTATGACAAATTGTTCGGTTGTATAAGCTTTGTGGGCCTGATGAGAATGGGAGACCTTGTTGAGGGAGGACTCAAGAGTGGAAAGCTTCGAGATGCTCCTTATATCCCAGTTGATAAAAATGAGTCAGTTGTTAGTTCTCAAGAAGAGTGGGAAGAAGGAAATGACGTCGTCTCAGAATCTCTAGCATCTCAGGATCGGTTTTCAGACATTTCAAGTCAACGGTCATCCTGTCGTCGATTGCGTCAGCACGCCCAACGGAGACCAAGGAAACCTGAAAGGCAGTTTACTCAGCTACCGGTGTCGTACAGTCAGTTGTTGCCAGATCTGGTCAGAAGTGGATTGATAGTGCCGAAAGAGACTAGTCCAATGATTCCACCATATCCTCCAGGTTTTGATGCCAGCGTCCGCTGTGAGTACCATGTTGGGGCACAGGGGCATTCAACAAATGATTGTAAGGTGCTTAGAAGCCAGGTTCAGGATCTGTTAGACTCTAACCGGATTTTCATCGCGCCCCAGGGTTTTGTCCAAATTAACGATTCTCCGTCATCCAGTTGTGTGGGTTCGTCAGTTAATGTCATGGAGGACTCCACAGGAAGTGTGTGTTCGGAAGAATGTCAAACGGAGAGTTTAGTTGAATATGGGAGAAGTTTCTAGAGGTTTCTGTGTCGGGTGTCGCATCTGTTTTCTCTGCCTAACCGTTGTAGCTTTTGTGAATTATTGTTGCTGACCATCACCAGGATTGTTGGCTGGGGTCATTGTATTCGTACTCATTTGCGCTTATGTGTTGCTTTTGTTGGATGTACATGTGTGGGAGGTGTTCGTCTGGGTGCTTATAGCTTGAGTTTCTCTTTGTCTTGTCACGAATATGTGTTTGCTTTCTGCATTGCATTATCATTTAACAGGTACATCGGAACCGTGGGTCTTATTTCCTCATCATTCAGTTTGTTGCAGGAGTTCCTTCAGAGATATGGAACAGAATCAGGTTGAATTGAGTGAAGTCCGAAGCCAGCTGGGGCAGATGATGAGAGACATGTAAGAGATGCGTCTGGAGCAGAAGATCCTCAAAGAGGAAAATAGTCACCTGAAGACCCAAATGAGCTTGATCATGGAAGTAGTCAAGAATGTGCTTAGGAAAGAGGATGATCAACTATTTGAAGCCGCAGTGAAAAAGCTCGTTCCGCCTGTGCCTGTGGAACCTGAGCAACAACAACAAAGGGTACATCCGATCTCAACAGAGGATTCAGGAGGGGAGGCCAAAGAGGGTATTTGAGGCGCCACCTTCAACGTATGCTGAGCTCTTTCAGACTTTATTGAGGTTTAAAATGATTGAAAAGAGAACAATGGAACCGCCCAAGGGAACGATACCGCCTTATGGGTACGATGCCAGTAAGCAATGTGAATTTCATTCTGGGGCACTCGGACACGACATCGAGAGTTGTCATGCTTTTAAGCACAATGTTCAAGACCTGATTGACTCAAAAGATATTGAGTTCACGCCAAGAGGTGTAGCTGTACATATTGCTCCTATCCCAGTTGATGCTAAGATGATGGATGTTTCTAAAGCTGCAGTAGGTCAAAAACGTATCCTAGACTCCATGGTGTCAGAATCTCCATGCCCACAACTGTTTCCTATTCCTGGGGCAGATCTGAGAAAGAAAATGGCTAAGCATAAGGAGTGCCTTAATCAGTACGGTGGAAATCAAGAAACCGATGTTGTATTTGCTACGAAGGTTGTTCAACAGTCAACCCGATACCAGCGACGACAGCAACGATCTCAACAGCATCAAAGGCAACAGCATCCCAATCAGCGAAGAGATCAAAATTAGAGGCCAATGAGGGTATTTAATGTGCCTCCGATGCCATATGCCAAACTTCTTCAGGTGTTGCTACGATTACAGTTGGTTGAGAAGAGGAAGTTAGCCCCGCTAACAGGTACGCCTCCAGCAGGTTATGATATCAATGAGCACTGTGATTTCCATTCAGGAGCACCGGGGCACAACATTGAAGATTGTCTGGCCTTCAAGCACAAGGTGCAGGACCTACTTGATAGTGCAACTATCAACTTCGGGCAGGAAGGGCCCAAAATAATCTGAATGAGGAGGAGGGGCTCTGTAATTTGGTTGGGTCGCTGAAAGCATATCAGGACAGCATCGGGTTGCCTCTAATAACTGATTGTGAAGATGGCTGGTTCAGCAGCAGGACAGATGTGAAAGCCCGGTTCTCGGAAGCTGGCATTTTTCTTTGTTTTATCTTGTCATTTCTTTACGTTTGTAGTTTCTTTCCTGTTTAAATTGCAATCTTATTCGTAAAACTTGTTGTTTTCATTCAATTGATGATAATGAAATAAATATGCATGTTTTGATTAAATCCAGTCGTGTTCACTATTTGTTTTTACAAATGTCCAATGCTTGGTTAAGAAGGATCTGAGGAGGATGACGGAAATGAACAACATGCAACTTCCGATATTGTATGTTTTGAAATAAAACCTGCTGATGATGTACAGGCATTGTTTCAAATCCCTAAACACCGGTGATATAAGGAAGATAATCCCTTGCCAACCCCTTTGAGCCTGGTAGTAGGAGTTCTTTCTGAAAAACGAAAAACCCTCCATCTTTAACTTGGGGCAGGGTAGGTGTTAGCTAATTTGGCCGAGCGTTCAAGTTGCAAAAGGAGTGTCCGTTCGAGGATCAATCACACCTCTAGAGGTCGTGCCTAAAAAACCACAATGGTTAAATCAAGAGTGAGACAGTCACATTATCCCCCAATGAGTCAGACAACCAGTGTCACACGACTTGTTCAAAAGAAAGAAAGCAAAAAGAGAATCAGAAGCCCGCTAAGTCAAAACTTCAAAACAAATGACTTAGGCAAAAATGAGGGCATCCCGCTGGACTTAAAAAATCAAAAGAGACTCCAAAGAGTCAGTCCAGGCAAAAGTTAGGGATATGAAAAGAAAAAAGATGAAAGGATCAAAAGAAAAAATCCTCAAATGAGATACGAGTCGTGTGACCTCAAGTGTCAAAGACGAAGAGCGAGTGGTTGTCACTCCAAAAACTCATGGTTTCTCGAACTATCACTCCTATCTTTCAGCCTCTGAGAGGTGAGCGCTAAGGTCGAATTAGTTGAACGTAGGATGGGAGAACATAAAGGAGAATGGGTGGGTTAAAATAAACTTTGAGCCTTTATCCTTTCCTTCAAAACCGTGAACCTGACCACGTTATAACCTTCAAAAGTCCTAATTGAAGCAGGTTTGTTTCGAAAGCATACTTCGGTAAAGATTGCGCCGAAACTGACTCCTGATAGGGTTCTTCTTACCATGTTGGTACTGATGTTGATAAATGTTTTGTGCATTATATGCCATAAACTATTTTTTCCTTTTCCCAGTGAACAGATTGGATGTCAAAACTATCATATGTGTTGCATTAATATGTCTTTTACGCAGAACAACTTGTTTTACTTGCGAGTAAGCGCTTGACGGCAAGAAAGTTTTCTACAATGGAAGGTATGGTCAGGATAGAATACAGAACGCCCGAATGTTCCGAGAGCAGGGGGCAAGCTATTATCATGATCCCCAGTCAGGTCAGCCTTTCGAAGTCAGTTATCCTGGGGCAATCAGGTTGAGATTCGGTAAATATCTCGTAGTCAGGGGCACTACTCTGAATCAGATAATCAGGGGCAAAGTCATTGCAGTTAGGGGGCAGGCCATCTTAAGAGCGCAGAAGTTATTCTTTATTTGAGAAGCATTTGATGTGAAGTATCTCTCTGAAGTTCAGAATGCTGGGGCATTTCATATCAGACCATCAGGGTACAGATTTTCGGACTTCCTTTTGAGGAGCATCACCACAGAGGTCCTGCAGGCTGGGGCATATCAGAAGCGAAGGGATTGTTCTTCTCCGTATCATCAGAGTTATTCAGAGCTATTCAAGCAGATTCAGCCAATTTTCGAGTGCGAGACGAATGTCGGGAAGTCGTGTTACTATCCTTTGACCCTTCAACCAGAAAACTATGTATTCAGACAGAATGTTTTCCAGCGTCAGTTGTACCTGACCCATCACAGATAGCCTAAAAGCCCAAATCCATGTTGGCGATCACTATGAGGCCCATCCGTGTTGGCGCATCAGTTTCCAAATCTAATCGTCATCAGTATGCAGGAAGACTCCGTCTATTTTCCCCAGCAAAAGTCCAATTTTTCATTGGCACGGGTAAGCTATCCCCAGAGAAGTCCAATCATACTTGGCACATATGCTATTCCCCAGCGGAGTTGAGTTCACTCTTCCAGCATTTATTTTGCTGGAGTAATTCTGTGATATCCGGGTTATCCCCAGCGGAGTTGGCTTCGTCTTCAGCATTTATTTCGCTGAAGTGGTTTTCTGTACCCGACTTTCTCCAGCAGCTCGAGCCTGCATTAGCACATTGCATATATCATCATATTTGCATCATAATGGCATTTCATTTTCAAAATGCGTAGCATTTCCATCCTGAATGGAGCATTACGCCTAAGAAGATTCAAACATATGCATATGCATGCGAAGCATAAGCCAGGTTTTCTATTAGCCTCATATGGCACGTGAATTACGCTGTGATCAGTTCAGGGGCATTCATCCAGCAGCAGGGTTCAGACAATTCAGCAGTTTATTCGTATTTCAGATCATACAACAGTTATGCTTTGATCAATCAGTCACCTGGTATCAACAGACTTTTCTTCCCGTCAATTCATATTGACGATGTGTTCCTCCAATAAGTGGATTTCTCCGCCTATCATTAGACGTCTTGAGTTCGAATATGGCTTTCTTCCCGTCTATCAGTAGACGATGTGAAGTTTCGGGTGATTCTTCAGTGGGGTTTCAAGATGGGGTTTCTCTAGCAAGTGGTGTTCTTTCCGTCTATCAGTAGACGATGTGAAGTTTCAGGTGATTTTTCAGCGGGTTTCTTATCATCAGATCATACGGATGGTGTGTTTCCCCGACGAGTTTTCTCTGTCTATCTTTAGATGTTGAGGGGTTTCAAAGCGATCTTGCGGATAGTGGTTTTTTTTTCCTGTTTATTGGATGAGATTACATTTCAAGAGGGATTTTCTGACCGTTAATCCTTATTTACGTCGAGGCTCTTTGAAGAATGTTCGGTTTTCCTGATTGTCGATTCTTATTGACGACATGGCTCTTTGAAGGTGGTTTTCTTCCTGTCGGTCCTTACTGATGATGTGGCCCCTTTAAGGATATTGTTATTTCCATCAATTCCCGTAGACGAAAGGATTCTGAAATTTGAGGGATGGTGTTGAAGTGCGTATGGGTGTCTTTCCGTCTATCCTTAGACGATGTGAGTATTGAATTTTTCCTTCGATTTGGGTGTCTTTCCGTCTATCCTTAGACGATGTGAGTATGGATTTTGGGTGTCTTTCCGTCTATCCTTAGACGATGTGAGTATGGATTCTGGGTGTCTTTCCGTCTATCCTTAGACGATGTGAGTATGGATTTTGGGTGTCTTTCCGTCTATCCTTAGACGATGTGAGTATGGATTTTGGGTGTCTTTCCGTCTATCCTTAGACGATGTGAGTATTGATGGTGTTCCTTTGGGATGGGTGTCTTTCCGTCTATCCTTAGACGATGTGAGTATTGATTTTTTCCTTCATGATGGGTGTCTTTCCGTCTATCCTTAGATGATGTGAGTATTGAATTTTCCTTCGATTTGGGTGTCTTTCCGTCTATCCTTAGACGATGTGAGTATTGAATTTTTTCCTTCGGGATGGGTGTCTTTCCGTCTATCTTTAGACGATGTGAGTATATTTCTCTTCCTGTCTATCAGTAGACGATGTGAGAGGATCAGGTGTTTTGTTGCAACCCTCGGGTTTGTTATCTGTGGTATCACACGGGTAACGGGCGTTAAAATCAGGAGTTCTTTATCAGATGATTGATCAGTTTGTTGCCATGACGACTGGGTTCGGTTCTGGATTTTATTCCCCAAGCAGTTTTACAGTATATTTTGCGGTTGGCAAATTTTCGGGCTTATTTGGTATTCAACCGTCATATACCTTTGAATGTTTGAAGGCTGAGCGCTCTTCACCCATTCAGGTCCAAGCCGTTTGAATAGGGGCAGTTGTTGCACCCTAAAATTTGACCAATCGGTGCCGCTTTCGGTTTATGCTTCGACGCATTTTCGCATTAGCATTTGCATACTGCATATAGTGCATTTCCTCAATCATGGTGATTTTATCGGGATTACAGCCCTGTTGTTGCATTTCAGGTGTCACAGACCGGTTCGGGTAATCAGAGGTTATTTTGGGAAGTCGCGCGCTTCCTGGGTGTTTTCGGCTTATGCAGTGGTTTTTGAGTTTCTTGGTGTCGGGATTTATTGTTTTGCTTCGATCTGGTCTCGCGCTCTCTTTTATGTTGGTTATTTGCCTTTGTTTGCATTTTTAGGATTTAATAGCCTCTTGTAGATCTTAAATAGGCTTTATAGATTTTTCAGAATTTAAATAGATTTTTTTTTATATTTTTAATAGCTTTAAATCATTTTTAAAATTTCATAGAGTTTTTAATAGGTTAATAGTTTTTTTAATAGTTTTAATAGAATAATAGATTTTATTTTAAATAAATAATATAGATTTTATTAGAGATTAAATAGGATTTTAATAGATTGTTAAATAGGAATCATTAGAGTTTTTTTTATTATTTTTAGATAGGAAATAATAGAAATTAATAGTCTTTTTTCATTGGTTTATAGGATTAATAGAAATGATTAGAGTTTGTTTTTTTAATTAGATGTTAATTCTTTTGTTAGGCTTAATAGAGATTAATTAGGATTTTAATCTTTTGTTTAGGGTCTTATTAGAGTTTATCAGGATTAATTAGATTAGTTTAATTTTCATTTAAGATTTAATTGCAGTTTTAATTTTAGTTAGAGTTAATTAGGTTTAATCATTAGTTAACTAGTTAATTAGGTTTAGTCTTTAATTAGTTTTTAGTTAGGATTAATCCATTGTTAATTCAGAGTTCTTTGGGTTTATTGTATCATTTTCGTGGGCTCAGAGTGCTTTTTGGAGGCCCAGATCTATCAGTCCGTTTTGTCCATTTTTTTGTCCAATGCAGTGCCAAGTGTCTTATATAAGGGATGCCACGCGTATCATCATGGAGCTAGACACCTCACATTTTGCCACTCTCAGAGTCTTCCACATAGCATCCCACTATCTCTCCCTAAAGCCACGCGGCACACATGCAGCGCTCACCCGTGACACTTGTCTTCCTCTAAGCCTCGCCAGTTGAATGGCCGGCGGCCATGCAACCACTGTCCCCAACATCCTCCGGCAGCCCTAACAGACTCCCAACTACCTCCGGCCGCCGTAACTTCCGCCGGAAAACTCAAAAAAACCCAGAATTCTTCATCTTCTCCGATCTAGACTCTCCAGAATTCGTCAAGAACATCTTCACTCCTTCATCAACCTGTCACCGGAAAACTCATGAGGCTGCCGGAATCTGCATCTTCATACAACCTTCATCTCCTTCACAATTTCCAGATTTAGTCATCAACCATGTTCATCGCGTTTTCGCACTATTTTCCAGATCATCAACGAAGTTCATACCATCTTCATAGTCTCCAACGCGTTTTCCAGAATCACAGCGGCACCTCACCAGGATCTTCATCACCTTCAATCGCGTTCTTCAATAATTTCCCAGAAATCTTCAATCCTCATCAGGTTCAACATCAAGCTTCATCCAGATCTCTAGATCTTCATCTAGAATCTTCAAAGGCGTTCATCAAATCTTCAGATTCACCGTCTTCTTCAAGAGCTTCTTCAAATCTTCAACAATATCCATCAAGAACACCTTCGGTTTCCCAGGTTCTTCAACAAGTTACAAAGAAGTTCTCCGAGAACTTCATCATCACCAGAAATTCCCAGAAACGTCACGTCATAATGTTCAACCGTCTTCAAGAAAACTTCCAGAACCTTCCAAGATCAACAGCGTTCATCAGCAAGAACATCGACTTCAAAGCGAAATTCCAGAAAGTCATCATCAAAAATCTTCAAGCATCTCCGATCGAGATCTTTTAAAGCCACTTCAGGAATACGCCTCAGTGGATCTTCTTCGTTTTTATGATCCTCATCAAGATTCTTCAATTTTGTTTAGGTTTCATCTTCGTCAAGAATGAACCTTCCACATCTTCAAGATTCTTCTGAGATTCTCCAGCCGCGGATGAGTTTGCTCCGATGGTGTGGTCGTTGGTGATTACAAGATCAAGACCGCTTTGGTTTGTGATGTGAACGAAGTAGATGAAGGGTTGAGCGAGGTTTGTGTGAGTAGAACAGAAGTTTGAGATGAGAGGGAGACGAGAGGGTGTGGAGGAGTGGAAACGGCAGAGCGTTTGGAAGTTGGTGAACAGTGACGAGGGATTAGGGTTGAGGTTGAGTTTTCGTTTACTGAGTGGATATTGGATCAGGTGGCTTGGGCCTCTAAGCCCGTTAAGTTTCTTCCACACACACCTCCGTTTTTCTGATTCACCCCCCCTAATGTTCCTTCAATGATTGGGTTGGGCCCTGAAGCCAGCGAATGCTAATCTCACACTCCCCGCTCCACTTCTGCACCCCTCCCCCATTTTTGTTGCTTGGCTGAGTTCTTGGGCTGGGCCCATGTTGTTTCTGTTTTATTTTGTTTTACTAATTACTGCACTCCCCTGTAATAACTAGTATACCCCCCTCTTGTATTTTCCTTTTCCTTTTTTTACTTTTTTTTCATTTGATTAGTTTAAGAAAAAAAGGAAAAAGATATTGAAAAAATGATGAAAAGAATATTGAAAAGAGAATAAAAAGAGTATTGAAAAGAAAAATATTTTGAAAAAGAAAGGAGAAAAGAATAAAAGAAAAGAATATGGAAAAAGAAAGGAGAAAAGAATAAAAGAAAAGAATATGAAAAAAAATGAGAGAAGAGTATGGGAGAAAATATTGAAAAAGATTTGAAGAAGAAAAATAGTTGAAAAAGAATAGAAGGAAAAATAGTAAAAAATATTACTTCGTAGATTCAATATTTTTTTAGAATAGATATTTTCTTCATAGGAGATTATTTTACACTTTTTAGAGGTAGTTTTAGAAGTTCACTTGTTAGGGGACTATTTTCCATTTGATTTTTCATGATGAATAGGATAGGGTTTTTTTAGGAGTTTATTTCCCGCATTCAATCATTGTAATCATTTTCAGAATATCAATAAAACGAGATTTGAGTTGTGGTCCCGAAAGTAGCCGAACTACAACTGCTCTGATTTCTCGTACCAGACGAGAATATGTAGGCATAGGATACGATATCCTAGCGAGCACACTAACAACTAACCTTTTGTTCTCTCGCTGCTGTGCGATCGAGACTTTCCCGTTGACGACTGATTGTTATCCCTTTCTCTTGCCCGAGTGCATTTGAGACCAGACCGTAGTTCTAGGATCCCGTACCTTTAAAACCAGATTAATTTCTCACTGCTGTGTGAGAGCACCCAGATTAGCCGTAGTTAGCCTGAACTACGTAAGCTCTGATCTTCCATGCTGTGTGGAAGTACGTAGGCACAAGACGCGAAGTCTTGGCGAGCCAAATTCCCCGTAGTCCCGAACTACGTTGACTATGACTTTCTCTCTTGAGAATACGTAGGCATAGAGTGCGACGCTCTATCGAGTCAATCCCCTTCCGTTTAGATTTAGCAGCCATAGATAGATTGTTTTTGCATCCTTTAGACAACCCAAGCAAGCGTGGATCCCGTCGAGTACGACGGACGTGAGGGGTGCTAATACCTTCCCCTTGCGTAACCGACTCCCGAATCCAGGTTTTGTTTGCGATGACCATACCTTTCCCATTTTTTGCGAGGTTTACTTCGAGCGTTTCCTTTCCCTCCGTTGGGATAAATAACGCACGGTGGCGACTCTTTTGTCAGCCGGCGCCGATTTTCGCAGTAGCGACAGCATGCACGCTCACACCTCCGCACATGTGCGCACAAACGCACACACACACGTAGGCACACACGCACGGACGCGCAAACTCACACGCACACACACACATCTGCGCAGACACACAAACAAACACACGCGCACGCACACACATGCATACACACACACACACACAAACACACACACGTGCGCGCAAGCACAAACATACACACGTGCGTGCACACACACACAAGCACATGCACACACACACACACATACAACAGCGTGCGCACACTCACACACACACACACATGCAAGCACATGCGCACATGCGCACACACACACAGACATACACACAAACATGCGCGTGCGTTCAAACATACATATGTGCGC
>OZ012739.1:403880885-403900885 GCA_963859935.3 Lathyrus sativus | reverse complement strand
TCTTCTTCCATGTCTAGCTAAATTACCGTAGTCGATATGTAATAATAATTCGGACGGGATTTGATAATAATTGGCGTAATCTTTCTCTTTTCAAAACTCATTTATGGTTTTAGTTTTTAATCAAAATTTCTAAGTAAACGTTCGTCGCGACAGCGAGAACTTATTTAAAAATAGTTTTGCCACGACAGTGGGAAATTAACTAAGGTACGAACCAACAAGCGACAACTGCGGCTAAGACCAGATAGTAAAAACTAGGCATTCGATTTAAAAACAGCGAAAGCGCTTTAAAAAGGATTAGAACTTAGAGATTTTCAAAAAGTAACTTTAACCCCGAACGGGATAGCGACAACATACGTTCCGCCTTATAGTTGCGACTAGCGTCAACAACCATCGTGAGACAAAAGTCTTTAGATCACTATCTTCTTCTTAAACTAAGTTTGAAAACACTTAATACACCAGTAATTTGTCGAATCCCCGAAGAACAAAATTATTGCATATCGATTCATAAATTCATACCTTAATTAACGTTTTAGTTTCTTTTTTTTATACACGTTCCTTCTGCTATTACTCCCTAAAACCTTACCGACATAGCTAAACATAGTAACCCCAGAGAACACTAGATTGATTACGAGTCCCTGTGGGATCGATATCTTTTATTACTACGCGATAGACTGTGCACTTGCAGTTAATTGAGTTAGACATAGAAAGTCGCGATCAAGTTTTTGGCGCCGTTGCCGGGGACCCGTTTAGTCAATAGTGTAATCTTTTGTTACACAGTATAGACTAGGTTAACAATTCTCTCTCCCTCTACTCGTTCTTCGATTGTATGCCAAGTACTCGCTCACAAGGCAACATCTTACAACCTACAATCGCCGAACTAGAGCGCTTCTTACATTTAAGAAGGCGCATCATCGAATATCAACGAAGACACAACATTCCTGATCTTCTAGCTCATCCTCCTGTTGAAGAAGCAAAGATGGCTGAAGGATCTCAGAACAAACCGCTGAAGGCCTACACTACACCTTTTCAGATGGAGCCTCGAAGTAGCATAGCTGCCCCAGCTATCAATCGAACCAATTTCGAACTAAAACCGTCATTGTTGTCAGCTGTACAACAAAATCAATTCTCAGGAAATGCAACTGAGGATCCAAACGAACACTTAACGAAGTTTGTGCAATACGCAGACACAGTGAAAGCAAATGGAGTAACTCTAGACGCAATAAGACTTCGTCTTTTCCCTTTCTCTCTTAGAGATAGAGCTTGGACATGGTTACAATCCTTACCATCCAACTCTGTTACGACGTGGGAACAGTTGAAGAACGTTTTCTTAGCAAGATACTTTCCGCCAAGCAAAACTGCTATGCTTAGAGCCCAAATCAACGGATTTCGACAAAAAGATACTGAATCTCTCTACGAAGCGTGGGAAAGGTTCAAAGATATGATGACAGCATGTCCTCACCATGGTTTAGAAGACTGGGTGACGATCTATACTTTCTATAATGGGCTTCTGTATAACACCAGATTAACGGTAGACGCCGCCGCGGGCGGTGCACTTATTGATAAGCCATACGACGAAGCCTATCAACTAATCGAAAACATGTCTCAGAACCACTGCCAATGGGGAGGTGAACGAATTCCAACGGAGAAACCCGCAGTGAAAGGTGGGATGTACGAGATCAGCAGCCTTGAAAAGTTCAACGCTAAAGTAGATGCTCTAGCACAGAAAATCGACAGTCTGACCGTTAACCCAACTGCAACCGTCGCTGCTGTAACTCTAAACTGCGAGTTATGCAGAATCGCCACTCATAATGCGCCCGAGTGCCCATTGCTGGCCGGAATCCCACCAGACCAAGTAAATTACGCTCAAGGAAATCCTTACACAAATACTTATAACCCAGGATGGAGGAACCACCCAAATTTTTCCTACAAGAACGATAATGCCTTGCAAGCACCAGCTGCTCCGCCAGGATATCAGAAACCAGCCGCTGCTACCCAGACTGCCCCTAGGAAATCAAACCTCGAGTTGATGATGGAAAAATTCATAGCTACTCAAGCCCAAACAAACAAAGAATTCCTAAATCAAAACATACACACTAGCGAGCAAATTAAACAGCTGACAGGAAAAGTAGACGCTTTAGCCACCCACAACAAAATGCTCGAAACGCAGATATCACAAGTGGCTCAACAACAAGCCTCTGCAGCTGCCCCAGCTGGAACATTTCCAGGCCAGCCCGAACCTAATCCGAAAGGTCACGCAAACGCTGTTATATTGAGAAGTGGAAAAGAATTGGAAGGCCCAACAGATCCTAGGAACAAAGATTTAGTAATGCAACAGAAATCTGATAAACCAACCGAAAAGGAGTCTGAAACAGAAAAGAAGGAACGTGACGAGTAAAAGGCCGCCAAAGATGAAAACTCATATGTGCCTCCAGCACCATATAAACCATCGATCCCTTATCCTCAAAGATTACTAAACTCCAAAACTTCAAGACAATTTAAGAAATTTTTTGAACATCTGAAACAACTAAACATCACTATTCCTTTCACAAAAGCGATAACTCAAATGCCGTCATACGCTAAGTTTCTTAAAGAAATCTTGTCTAATAAAAGGAAAATAGAGGATAACGAGACAGTGACACTTACTTCCGAATGTAGCGCAATCATTCAAAACCACATGCCTCCTAAACTAAAAGACCCAGGTAGTTTCTCCATACCCTGCGTCATAGGAAAGTTCGTTATAGACAAAGCTCTATGCGATCTATGATCCAGTATAAGCGTCATGCCTTTATCTATATGCAAAAAGCTGAATATGGGAGAACTAAAACCAACTAGAATGTCCGTACAATTGGCTGACCGATCAGTCAAATACCCCGTCGGTATACTGGAAAATGTTCCAGTACGCATAGGCCAATTCTATATCCCAACCGACTTCATAATCATGGACATCAAAGAGGACTCTGTTACCCCAATTATCCTAGGAAGACCGTTCCTAGCTACAGTCTGAGATATCATAGACGTAAAGAAAGGAAAGCTAATATTCGAAGTAGGAGAAGAAAAGATAGAGTTCATCCTTACTAAATTCTTGAAGGCACCAGCCATCGATGACACATGCTATATAGTAGATGTCATTGACGAATGCATACGAGAATTAGAAAAGGAGGAAACTACATATTCTGAAATCATGAAAATCCAGATCCCTGCTATTCATGAAGACGACAACTGGCGTGCACCATACAAAAATGATAGTCTGAGCGAGATCTTAGCACTCACTCCAAATCACATGCCAGGTCCGAAAAACCCAGCTTTAGAACTTAAAGAGCTACACAAAACCCTCAGGTATGAATTCCTAGATACAGAATTCAAAAGACCAGTAATAGTAAACGCTAATTTAGGACAGTCAGAAACTGAGCGATTATTAGAAGTCCTAAGGAGATACCCAATTGCGTTAGGCTATAATATAAGCGATCTAAAAGGCATAAGTCCCTCCATTTGTATGCACCGTATCATGCTGGAGGAAGACTGCAAAACTTCAAGAGAACATCAGAGAAGGATAAACCCGATCCTAAGCATTGTAGTCAAAGACGAGGTGAAAAAGCTACTAGACGCAGGAATCATATACCCGATCTCCGACAGCCAATGGGTCAGCCCAGTACACGTAGTACCAAAGAAAGGATGCGTTACTGTAGTAAAGAATGAAAAAGGTGAATCGATAACCAAAAGAGTTGTGACCGGAAACAGGATGTGTATCGATTACAGAAAACTGAACAAGGCGACTCGGAAAGATCACTTCCCCTTACCTTTCATAGACCAAATGTTGGAAAGACTAGCGAAATATTCGTACTTCTGCTATCTAGATGGTTATTCGGGATTCTTTCAAATTCCTATTCACCCCGATAACCAGGAAAAGACAACATTCACCTGTCCCTATGGTACTTTTGCTTATCGCCGAATGCCGTTCGGACTATGCAATGCTCCAGCAACCTTTCAAAGATGCATGATGGCAATCTTCGCAGATTTCATAGATGACATCATGGAAGTGTTCATGGATGAATTTTCCGTATGCGGACAAAGCTTCAAAAACTGCCTGTCGAATTTAGAAATGGTACTCAAAAGATGCGCCAAAGTGAACCTTGTCCTGAATTGGGAAAAATGCCATTTCATGGTCCGACAAGGCATCGTTTTAGGACACGTCATCTCTGAAAAGGGGATCGAAGTAGACAAAGCTAAAATAGAGATCATAAAGGATCTCCAACCTTCGAAAACCGTACGAGAAATACGAAGCTTCTTAGGACACGCTGGATTCTACCGAAGATTCATAAAGGATTTCTCGAAAATCACAAAACCTCTTACAGGTTTGTTAATGAAAGATGCCGAGTTCATCTTCGACAAAGAATTCTTAGAGGCATTCGAAACTCTAAAGTCAGCGCTTATCACCGCACCAATCATGCAACCCCCAGATTGGCGACTACCATTCGAAATCATGTGCGATGCGAGTGATTACGCCGTAGGCGCAGTTCTAGGACAAAGGAAGGACAAGAAGCTTCACGCTATCTACTACGCCAGTAGAACATTAGACCCTGCCCAAATGAACTACGCCACAACAGAAAAGGAACTCTTAGCAGTCGTTTTCGCTCTTGACAAATTCCGTTCCTACTTGGTAGGAGCCAAAATAATCATATATACAGACCACGCTGCCATTAGGTACCTAATAAGTAAAAAGGACGTCAAAACCAAATTATTGAGATGGATCCTATTATTACAAGAGTTCGACTTAGAAATTAAAGATAAGAAGGGAACCGAGAACGTAGTTGCAGATCACTTATCCCATATAGAAGGCATAAAACAAGAACCAGTGCCTATCAATGACGACTTTCCCTACGAACGTCTGATAGCCAAATTGGAAAACGATATGTCTAACTCTACTTCGGAAGAACCGGAACTGGAAAAATCCGTGGAAGCTGTCTATGCCCAAACCACTTTACCGTGGTTTTCCGACATCGTTAATTACCTGGCCGCAGGCGTGCTTCCACCGGATCTAACTTATCAACAAAAGAAGAAATTCTTCCACGACTTAAAGCATTACTACTGGGACGAACCTCTACTCTTCAAACGAGGCACCGACAACTTATACTGTCGTTGTGTTCCAGAGGAAGAAATAGAAGACATCATCACTCAATGCCATTCATCACCATATGGTGGTCACGCTAGCACCTCAAAGACGTGCGCTAAAATTCTACAATCTGGACTATTTTGGCCCAGTCTCTGGAAGGATGTCCATATCGCTGTACTAAAATGCGACCGGTGCCAACGCATTGGCAACATCTCACGACGCGATGAAATGCCTCAGAGAGGAATTTTGGAAGTAGAAATCTTTGACGTCTGGGGAATCGACTTCATGGGACCTTTCCCATCTTCTTTTGGAAATAAATATATACTCGTCGCTGTCAACTATGTATCGAAATGGATAGAGGCCGTTGCCGCTCCAACGAATGACGCGCGAGTAGTCGTTAAACTCTTTAAAAACGTAATCTTTCCATGATTCGGTGTGCCCAGACTCGTCATTAGTGACGGTGGTTCGCACTTCATATCGCGAATCTTTAACAAACTCCTCTCCAAATATGGAGTCAAACACCGCGTAGCCACACCGTATCATCCACAAACTAGTGGACAAGTGGAGGTTTCGAACAGAGAAATAAAGCAAATTTTAGAAAAGACTGTCACAACCTCCAGGAAAGATTGGTCCTCAAAGCTGAACGAAGCTTTATGGGCTTATAGGACCGCCTTTAAGACACCGATAGGCACCACACCATTTAAACTAGTCTACGGAAAATCATGTCACCTGCCGGTAGAGTTAGAGCATAAAGCCTTCTGGGCTATTAAGACGCTAAACTTCAACTATACTGCGGCAGGCGAAAAGCGAATCTTGAACCTTCATGAATTGGAAGAGCTAAGATTAGATGCGTACGAGAATGCACGCATCTACAAAGAAAGGACCAAGAAATGACATGATAAATGTTCGATCCGGAAACAATTCAGAGTGGGAGACATCATGCTCCTATTCAACTCCAGATTGAAACTATTCCCTGGAAAATTAAAATCTATATGGTCTGGACCTTTTGAGGTCACCAAAGTCCTTAAGAGTGGAGCTGTTGAAATCAAGAATCAAATCAACGCACCGTTTATAGTAAACGGACAGCGTTTGAAACATTATAATCAAAGTGAACACATCGACCACATGAGCAATATAAAATTGCTCGAGCTTCCCGAATAGCCTATATCCAAGCTATCGTCAGGCTTCTGACGTTAAAGACAGCGCTGATTGGGAGGCAACCCAAATTCTTCCCCTATTTCTCTTTCTAAATTTATTAAAACTATTCTTTTTGTTAACTTACGATTTCTATAAATTTCTATTATCTTATTTTCCAATATTTATATTTATTTTATATTTTTCTCTTTTATCACTCTTTACTTCTTAAAAATATGATCTGAGTGAATGTGATTCTTTTTCAGGATTTTAAAAGTCGTTCTACTTTTCTCCCGTTTTATCCGACTAACGAGTATGGCCGACATCGACGTTACGACTGTTGTGTTTAGAGGACGAGCTCATTAGGCCAGATTCGAGGCACTGACTCAAAGAAGCTTTGCTTCGACTCTGTACTACGATAGACCCACCATGGACAAGCTAGGAATCCAGGATAGCATTCAGTACTTATTCTACCAATTAGGCTGGGAGCAAACTGCTCTAAAGACCCGATTTGCTACCTTTCACGAACTGACATTCGAATTCCTTAGCTCCCTAAGTTACTTACCTGAATATGGCTATGGATCCACTAAAGAGATGATAACCTTTAGAATGTTTGGAATGGACCAAACACATAACCGTACCACGTTAGCTAACATCCTAGGCTTCCCTAGCGGACCTTTTGTGTTTACCACCACTGAAGAGGATATTGATCTCGAATTAGACCAATTCTGGGGTTCCATCACCGGAAACTATCACCCAGAACCGAACGACATGCACAACAACGAGATACACAATCCACCTTTTTTCTATTTCCATAGGATATTTGCCCATACCCTCTTTGGGAAGGAGGAAAACATTACAACAGTCTCAAAGGACGAGTTGTTCATCCTTCTCTGTGCTTCACAAGGCCGCCCTGTAAATGTTGTCCCTTTTATGATGAGGGCATTTACACGCCTCAATCAGGGCCTAGTCACCATGATCGCCCATGAAATTGGCCTGAGGTATTACCTGAACAAAGTTGTTCGTTTCGGCAACCTCAGATCAATGGACATCCAGTTCTGCTTCAACAGACGTATCTTAGGTACCTTAGGACCAGGAGCCTACAAATACCTCATAGTTGATCAACCTGTCCACCTTTTTACATTGCCCAACCATGAGCTAACCAATATCCATAACAAAGACAATTGGCTTTATGAATTGGACGAGCCTATGGGACCTCCATCACCTCACTCCACACCCCAGGCTTACATGTATGACAGTGATCAAATCTCAGAAGCACATGACTATTTATACTACCAAGATTATGAGTCCGAAGTGGAGATCGATCCTGAGACCCCTCCTAACTACCATAACTTTCCTGACCCCACGCCTGAACAAAACACAGACAAGCTAGATACTGTTCTAAGAACTGTAGACGACCTCAAGTTGGAAGTAACCACTATCAAAGATGAATTAACGCGGCTTCACATGGATTTCGTTATTTACATGGACTTGGTTAGCGACCAATTTAATAACGTTATTCAGCAGGTCAACAACTTGAAGAAACCAAAGGAGTGATATTTTAGTTTTCTCTTTAATTTACGTTTACTGCATTTCACATTGTTTTACAGTACTTCATTTTGCAATTGTTTCCTCTTTTTGGATATTGTATTACCTTAAACTCATTTTTCAATTTAATGTTAATTGTTTCCTGTTATTTCTTATTTCGTCATTAGTCCATCATAAGTCAAAATATCATACTTTCCACTGTTAAAACGCCCCACAAGCAAAATTCTGCAGTTCTGCAGAATTTGCTGCTGTGGCGGCCGTCACATTCCCCTGACGGTCGTCACGCGTGTTACGACCGTCACACATCCCTGACGGTCATCACGCAGTAAAAACCCCAATTCTGTCAAAAAAAAGGTTGCGCACCTCTCCACTTCCTCTCTCCTAATTCCCCATTATCCCAATATTAAAACCCACTAAAAACCCTCAGAATCCCCCATTAAACCTCCACCATTTTCAACCTCCAATTCACCCTTATATATTACCCTCTGCATTCCCTTACCTCACCATTCTCTGAAACACCCTATTCTCAAACCTCTGCACTTCTCCCACCAAAATGGCCAGACAAACCAGTGCAAACCCCGATTTGAGCAACATCACTTTCTGAGAAGGAAAGGCCGGCGAACGGCAGCAAACCAACTTCCTAGCATTCCATCAACGGTCGCTTCAACCGACCCGGTATTCTCACCTGGATTCTCTGACAGAACTCGGGATTCTCGATGGCGTAACTTGGATGTTGCTGAGAGCCGGCATCTGGCATCTCTGCACCAATCCCCAACCCACCTACGAGCAACTCACTCTGGAGTTTCTCAGCTCTTTCGCATACGCAACATCATCCAGCGATACCAACCAACTTAAAGGCGCCGCCTGCTTTCGTCTGTTCGGCACTAAATATCAGGTCCCCCAGGACCGCATCGCCGTCATTCTACAATTAACTCACAGCGACGATGCTCACCGCCGCATCTCCGATCAGTTCTACCAAGAGGCCTTCCCTCTCTGGAACCGACTGACCGAAACCACTCCAGACAGTTGGGACACTCTGAACGCCACTCATATCCACAACCCAACTATCCACTACTTCCACCGCGTGCTGAGCAACACAATATTCGCTCGTGACAGTAACCATAAGGTCAAATCGAAGGAGCTGCTTTTCCTCCGTTGCGTGTTCGCTTCGGAACCTGTTAACGTCGCCCCGTTTCTCTTGGCTCATATTCAAGCCAATTGTAACCGCGACTCTAAACCTTTCTATTTCGGTGGCATCATCACATCCATTGCCATAGGCCTCGGTCTTGGCGACCGCCTCCAGACACTCCGCCAGATGCCCCCTGTCTTTCTGGACACCGACCACTGCCGCGCCTTCCACCTCATCAAGGCCCGCCGTGATGGGAGATGTCATCCGGTAGTGCGAGGCCGCACTATCCAGAGCATCATCATGCCTTCACGCACCCGAATGCATCCATAGGATAGAGCCACCTGGCTCTTCGACACCACTGCCCCTGCTGCCCCGACACAGGATGATATCCAAGAGCCCAGGGACGAAGTTCAAGAGGAGCTAGACAGAGCCGACCGGCCTGAGCCATCACAAGCGGCTGCTACCGAAGGCCCTTACACGCGCCGCCGCCCCCGTCCTGCTACTGATGACACATCCGCGGCCCTCCTCCGCTACATCGAGCAACAGAACCAGATGATGGTTATGATGGAGCAGCAGAACCGAAGGGCTGAGGAATTTGAAGCATGGCAAAGAGAGCAAACCGGTCAAATTCAGCAATCTTTGCAGATGATGCACGATATCCATTCCCGCATGGCCGATGAGATGGCACACCTCACTGTGCGAGTCGACGGCCTCCGTGATTACATATTCCACACCGGAGCTATGAACCTCGCCTCACGCGACGCCCCATCCAGAGGTCGAGGAAGAGATCGAGGACGAGGACGGGAATAATAGTATTTTTCATTTTTGTCATTTTTGTTTTCTTTCTTTATTTCCTTTGTATTCCTCCCTTCCGCATTCTTTCAAATCAGTGAGGACACTGATTGAGATAGTGTGGGAGCGGGCCGTTATTTCCCTTTTCATTTCCCTTTTTCATGTTATTTCCCATTTTCCATTGTACTTTCTCTTTCGAATTCTCAATTTAAAGTAATTTTAATTTTCGGCAAATAAGCTCTTATATATATATATATATATATATATATATATATATATATATATATATATATATATATATATATATATATATATATATATATATATATATATATATATATATATATATATATATATATATATATATATATATATATATATATATATATATATATATATATATATATATATATATATATATATATATATATATATATATATATATATATATATATATATATATATATATATATATATATATATATATATATATATATATATATATATATATATATATATATATATATATATATATATATATATCTCCGTTACGTGAACTCTCCGCGCTTCATATGACATATACAAAGAAACTTTTATCCTCTTCGAAGCATCACGCGATACGCCTAAACCTTACCAAGTTGGAATTTCCGAGAAGAAAGTTTTAACAAAGCTTCTACACCCTGACACCGTAGACCTCTAGTTTATGCAAGTCAGTCTCACCGCTTACTCGTATCGAAGCCTCTAGTTTCGACTCAAATAGAACCCCTAGTAGTTTATACGAGCAGTCAGCACCATCCTAAACTCTTCTAAGCAAGAAACCGATGCAAAAGTGTATGATCTCTAGTAAGAATTCAATAATCTTGAAAGAAAAGAAAAGCCATATTGCATGAATACAGAGATATGTCCCTTCTAAGTTAGGTGCTCCTCACCCGAGCATTTAGCCCAACGGTACGAAACTCTTGCGGATTTATAGCAGAATAAGCATATGTGCAAAGAAAAAAAATCAAACTAGCAGAGAGATCAAAAATCACCAACATGTTTTCTTGCCATGAACATGTGTGGATAACGGGCTTAATGTGACTGCGCCAGAACGAAGACGGGTAAAATTTGTAGCGAGAGACTTGAAGCCGAGCTGCAGTAACATGGTTGAGACTGGCCTGCATAAAAGAGAGGCCTTCGAAGACCTACAATAAAGTATCGTCGCCGTATACGCTTTGTTTCCACTGGATCCCCGGTTCCTCTCAACTTGGCATCCGAGAAAATCTGATCAAGGGAAGAGCGTGCCGCGTGCTTGCCGAACTTTAAATTTTTCCTACCTTTACTTGAGGACAAGCAAAGATTCAAGTTTAGGGGAGTTTGATAACGCGAAATTATATATATATATATATATATATATATATATATATATATATATATATATATATATATATATATATATATATATATATATATATATATATATATATATATATATATATATATATATATATATATATATATATATATATATATATATATATATATATATATATATATATATATATATATATATATATATATATATATATATATATATATATATATATATATTGATGTACTTTTCTACTAATCGGCGACCGTTTTCACTCCGAATTCGGGGCATTCCATGTTATCTGTCTAAGTATTTTGCAGGTATTTAAAGAACAAGTCCAAGCAAAGCAATATGAAGAAAAGGAGCAAAAACAGGTGAAAACCAGATGAAAAACCAAGAGAAAAACAGCAGATACGAGTTCTACTGATGTGACGACCGTCACATAGCCGTTACGCTCGTCATGCGTGTGAGGACCGTCACACATCCATGACGACCGTCATGCACGCAGAACGTGCAAAATGAGGTCACGTGCTATAACTTCCCCTCAAAGACCAAAAGAGTGACCACTAACTCCTACTTTTCTGCCTCAAGCCCACTTCTTGAAGAAATAACCGTTAGATACTCTCTCTATAAAAGGAAGAGGCTGGGACCTGAAAAAGGAAGCCACATTCAAGACAACGAAGTGCTGCCAATTTATCTTCAGAGCAACTTTACCTTTCTCATATTCTTATTTTTTTCTCTTTTTTTTCTCTATATTCTTTGGTATTTTTGTACTTTCCTTTTCTTGTACGATCAATTGGCACAAAGACCAGAATCCTGCCGACATTGTGGAGGATCTGCCCAAAAGCCAATTGGGATATTTTCAGGTTTTTATTTTAATCGTAATTGTAATTTTCATTATGATGTATGTTCTCAATTACTGCTTTTATTTATGCATTATCAATTCTTCTTCCATGTCTAGCTAAATTACCGTAGTCGATATGTAATAATAATTCGGACGGGATTTGATAATAATTGGCGTAATCTTTCTCTTTTCAAAACTCATTTATGGTTTTAGTTTTTAATCAAAATTTCTAAGTAAACGTTCTTCGCGACAGCGAGAACTTATTTAAAAATAGTTTTGCCACGACAGTGGGAAATTAACTAAGGTACGAACCAACAAGCGACAACTGCGGCTAAGACCAGATAGTAAAAACTAGGCATTCGATTTAAAAACAGTGAAAGCGCTTTAAAAAGGATTAGAACTTAGAGATTTTCAAAAAGTAACTTTAACCCCGAACGGGATAGCGACAGCATACGTTCCGCCTTAGAGTTGCGACTAGCGTCAACAACCATCGTGAGACAAAATTCTTTAGATCACTATCTTCTTCTTAAACTAAGTTTGAAAACACTTAATATACCAGTAATTTGTCGAATCCCCGAAGAACAAAATTATTGCATATCGATTCATAAATTGATACCTTAATTAACGTTTTAGTTTCTTTTTTTTTATACACGTTCCTTCTGCTATTACTCCCTAAAACCTTACCGACCTAGCTAAACATAGTAACCCCAGAGAACACTAGATTGATTACGAGTCCCTGTGGGATCGATATCTTTTATTACTATGCGATAGACTGTGCAATTGCAGTTAATTGAGTTAGACATAGAAAGTCGCGATCAACGCACAGGCATGCACACACACGCATACAAAAACGCGCGTACACACACACACACACCTACACACTCACACGCACATACACAAACACACGCGCGCGCGTGCACACCCACTCTCTCCCACACACACACAAACACATGTGCACGCGTGCAAACATACACACACGCACACTTGCACAAACACACACGTGCGCGCGTGCACCCACGCGTGCGTGCACCTACACACACGGACACACACACACACACACTCACGCAAGCACACACACACGCGTGTGCACACTCTCGCTCTCTCTCTCTCACATACACACACACACACATACACACACGTGCGCGCACACACAAACAGGCACACAAGCTCGCACACACACACACACACATATGCGCGCACACAAACACACACACACACAAACACACAAGTGTGCCCGAGCGTGCGTATACGCATACAAACACACACGCACGCACACACGTACACACGCATGCACGCACACACATACACACACACACACTCACATGTGCACACAAACATACGCACACACACATACGCGCGCATACGCACACGCACACACGCATACACACACATGCACACACGCACTCGTGTGCACACAAACACGTGCGTGCACACACAGACACACACACGCTCACACATACACACACTCACACACACACAGACACGCGCGCGCCTGCGCTTACCCTTTCTCACACAAACACACACAAACACACACACACACACACACATGTGTGCGCGCACACACACACACACGCACACACATGTGGGCGCACACGTGCGCGCACATATTCGCACACACACACGAACACGTGCGTGCGCGTGCGCTCACACTTACACACGCATGCGCGCCCACACACACACACACCCACACAAATGCATACACAAACGCGCGTGCATACACACGCACTCACACACACACACACACACACACACACACTCACACGCACACACACACAAACACGTCCGTGCACACACACTCTCTCTCACACACACACACACATGCGCGCGCATGATCTCACACACACACACACACACACACACACACGTGCGTGCACAAACACTCGCGCGTGCATATTCACACACAGACACATACACACATACGCAAGCACACACACACACGTGCGCACACACACTCTCTCTCTCTCTCTCTCTCACATACAGACAAACACACTAACACACACGCGCACACACAGGGACGCACGCACGCACGCACGAATGCACACACACACAAAAACACGCACACGCGCGTGTTTGCGCACCACAACATAAACACGCGCGCGCACGCACAGACACACACGCGTGGGCTCACTCACACACACACACTCACGTACGCACACACAAACACACAAGTACGCCCGTGCGCGCGTACGCGCACACACATACACGCACGCACTCATGCACACACACACACGTACGAACATACACACACACACACACACACGAGCGCACAAACACACACACACACACACGTGTTTGCACTCTCTCTCTCTCCCTCTCTCTCTCTCACACACACACACACAAACACACACACGTGCGCGCATGCGCGTAAACACAGACACGCGTCTTTAACCATTGCTCGTTGGTAAGTGGCCCCTGCGCACGTGTGTGTGTCTGCGCAGGTGTGGGTGTGTGTGTGTGTGCGCGCACGTGTGTGTGTGTGTATGTTTGCGCGTAAACACAGACACGCGTGCGCAAACACAAACACACATACACACAGGCACTCACGTACGCACGCATGCACGTACGTACGTACACACATATACACACACACACAAACACATGCGTGAGAGCGTGCGCTCCCACACACACGCGTGCGCGCACACAAACACACACACACATACAAGCACGCAAACACACACACACACACACGTGTGTGCACACACACACTCTCTCTCTCTCCCACACACACACACGTGCACACATGCACACACATACACACATGCGCGCGTGCTCACACTCTCTCTCTCTCTCTCACACACACACACACACACACAAACACACACACACACACACACACGTGCGCGCACACACACATACACACACGTGCGTGCATACACACACGTGCGTGCATACACGCACACACACGAGCGCGTGCACACACACACACACCCAAATACACAAACACGCGCGTGCGTGTAAACATACAAACACGCGCGTGCGTGTAAACATACACACACGTGCACACACACACATAAATACACACGCACGCACGCACGCACACAGACACACATACACACGCCCGAGCGCGTGCGCGCCCACACGTACGCACATGTGTGCATACATTGCAGGCACGCAGGCACCCGCGCGCACATACTCACCCACACACACACCTGCGCCGACACACACACACAAAAACACACGCGAACACAGACTCACACACACGTGTGTGCGCACACACACACACACACGGCGCGTGTGCTCACACAGACATACGCGCGCGCGCTCGTGCTCCCTCACAAAAACACACACACGTGTGCGCGCACACACACACACACACTTGCGCAGACAGATACACGTGCACACATACACACACACACTCACGCGGACACGCACACACACACACACACACACACGCAGGCACGCACACACACACACATACACACACACGCACACGCACACACACACACATGCACACACGCACTCGCGTGCACACGAACACGTGCGTGCATACACAGACACACATACGCACGCACAACCGACACATGCGCGGGCACGCATGTGCGCACATACACACACACGCACACGCACACACAGACACACACCCACACAAACGCATATACAAAGGTGGGTGCATACATACACACACACACATACTCGCACGCACATGCACACACACACACGTATGTGCGCGCGTGCTCTCTCTCTCTCTCACACACACACACACGCAAGCACACACACACACACGCATGCGCATACACTCTCTCTCTCACACACATACACACAAACACACTCACACACACACACATGAACTCGCACACACACACACACACAAACACGCACACGCGCGTGCTTGCACACACACATACATACGCACGCGCACATGCAAACACACACGCGTGCGCTCGCACACACACACTCACGTGCGCGCGCACACACAGACAGACGCACTCGCACGCACGCGCACACGCACACACACGTACATGCACGCACGCACACACGTATGAATGCACACACACACACACACGTGCGCGCACACACACATACATACGCGCGCGCACATGCAAACACACACTTGTGCGCTCGCACACACACACACACACTCACGTGCACGCACACAAACACACAAGCACGCCCGTGCGCGCATACGCTCAAACACGTACACGCACACACGCACACACGCACACACATATGAATGCACACACCCAAACACACGTGTGCGCACACACACACACACACACGGCGCGTGTGCTCACACAGACATACACACGCGCGCGCTCGTGCGCCCTCACAAAAACACACACACACATACACACACACACTTGCGCAGACACATACACGTGCACACATACACACACACTCACGCGGACACACATACACACACACTTGCGCAGACACATACACACACACACACACACGCAGGCACGCACACACTCACACACACGCACACACACATATGCACACACGCACTCGCGTGCATACAAACACGTACGTGCATACACAGACACACACACGCACACACACACACACACACGCATGCGCATACTCTCTCTCTCACACACACACACACATACAAACACACAAACACACACGCGCGGGGTGCACAAACACACGCGCATGCGCATACCTACACGGACACACACACACACGCAAGCACACACACACACACACACTCTCTCTCTCTCTCTCACACACACACACACACACACATACAGACACACGGACGCGCGCACGCACGGATGAACATGCACACACACACAAACACGCACACGTGCGTGCGTGCACACACACATACACACGCGCGCGCACACGCGCACGCTCCCGCACACACACTCACGTGCGCAAACACAAACACACAAGCACGCCCGTGCGCGCGTACGCTCACAAACACACACGCACTCACGCACGCACACACGTACGCATGAACACACACACACACACACACACGTCCAAACACACACACACATACGCACACACACACACACACGTGCACGCACACCCAAAATCACCGGCGCGCGCGTGCGATCACAGTGACACACACACGCATGCTCACTCACATACACTCACACATGCACGCTTGCACGGACACACACACACACACACACGCAAGCACACACACACACACACACACTTGCGCACACACATTCTCTCTCTTTCTCTCTCTCTCTCTCTCACACACACACACACACACATACAGACACACGGACGCGCGCACGCACGAATGAACATGCACACACACACAAACACGCACACGTGTGTGCGTGCACACACACATACATACGCGTGCGCACACGCGAACCAACACGCGCACGCTCCCGCACACACACTCACGAGCGCAAACACAAACACACAAGCAAACTCGTGTGCGCGTACACTCACAAACACACACGCACGCACGCACACACGTGCGCATGCACATACACACGTCCAAGCACACACACACATACGCGCGCACACACACACACATATACACGTGCGCGCACACCCAAAATCATCGACGCGCGCGTGTTGTCACACTTACACACACACGCATGCGCACTCACATACACTCACACATGCACGCTTGCACGGACACAAACACACGCATCCACACACACGCGCATGCACGCACACACGCGTGCACCCCCCCCCCCCCCCCCCCACACACACACACACACATACACACGTATGCGCACACTCTCCACACACACACACAAGTGCGTAAACAAACGCGCGCGCGCGCATGCGCATAAACACAGACACGCGTGCACAAACACAAACACACATACACACAGGCACTCACGTACGCACGCATGCACGTACGTACGTACACACATATACACACACAAACACAACACACATGCGTGAGAGCGTACGCTCCCACACACAAGCGTGCGCGCACACAAACACACACACACACATACAAGCGCGCAAACACACACACATACACACGTGTGTGCACACACACACTCTCTCTCTCCCACACACACACACACACGTGCACACATGCACACACATACACACATGCGCGCGTGCTCACACTCTCTCACATACACACACACACACACACACACACAAACAGACACACGTGCGCGCACACACACATACACACACGTGCGTGCATACACACACGTGCGTGCATACACGCACACACACACACACACACAAATACACAAACACGCGCGTGCGTGTAAACATACAAACACGCGCGTGCGTGTAAACATACACACACGTGCACACACACACACATAAATACACACGCACGCACGCACGCACACAGACACACATACACACGCCCGAGCGCGTGCGCGCCCACACCTACGCACATGTGTGCATACATTGCAGGCACGCAGGCACCCGCGCGCACATACTCACCCACACACACACTTGCGCCGACACACACACACAAACACACACGCGAACACAGACACACACACACACACGTGCGCACACACACACACACACACGGCGCGTGTGCTCACACAGACATACGCGCGCGCGCTCGTGCGCCCTCACAAAAACACACACACGTGTGCGCGCACACACACACACATACACACACACACACACACTTGCGTAGACAGATACACGTGCACACATACACACACGCACTCACGCGGACACGCGCACACACACACACGCAGGCACGCACACACACACACACATACACACACACGCACACGCACACACACACGCACACACACACATGCACACACGCACTCGCGTGCATACGAACACGTGCGTGCATACACAGACACACATACGCACGCACAACCGACACATGCGCGGGCACGCATGTGTGCACATACACACACACGCACACGCACACACAGACACACACCCACACAAACGCATATACAAACGTGGGTGCATACATACACACACGCACACACATACTCGCACGCACACACACACGTATGTGCGCGCGTGCTCTCTCTCTCTCTCACACACACACACACACGCAAGCACACACACACACACGCATGCGCATACACACTCTCTCTCTCATACATACACATAAACACACTCACACACACACATATGAACTCGCACACACACATACACACACACACACAAACACGCACACGCGCGTGCTTGCACACACACATACATACGCGCGCGCACATGCAAACACACACGCGTGCATTCGCACACACACACTCACGTGCGCGCACACACACAGACAGACGCACTCGCACGCACGCGCACACGCACACACACGTACACGCACGCACGCACACACGCACACACATATGAATGCACTCACACACACGTGCGCGCACACACACATACATACGCGCGCGCACATGCAAACACACACGTGTGCGCTCGCACACACACTCACGTGCACGCACACAAACACACAAGCACGCCCGTACGCGCATACGCTCAAACACGTACACGCACGCACGCACACACGCACACACGTATGAATGCACACACACACACACGTGCGCGCACACACACACGTGCGCGCACACACATAGACAGACGCACTCGCACGCACGCGCACACGCACACACACGTACGTGCACACACTGACAGAAACACACGTGTGCGCACTCTCTCTCTCTCTCACACATACACACACATGCACACGCGCACACACACGTTTGCACATGTGTACACATGCACACAAACACACACGCATGCTCACACTCTCTTAAATACACATACACACACAAACACACACAAACACACACGTGCGCGCACACACGCACACACACACACAAGCGCGTGCAGACACACAAACATACACACGCGTGCGCACACTCACACACACACACGTACACGCGCACACACACGTTTGCACACATGCACACAAACACACACGCGTGCTCACTCTCTCTCTCTCTCTCTCTCACACACACACACACACACACACACACAAATACACACACACGTGCAAGTACACACGCGCGCGCACACACACACTCAACCGCGTGCACACACACACACACACACATACACACGCGTGCGCACACTCACACACACACACACATGCAAGCACATGTGCACATACACACACACAAACACACAAACACGCGCGTGTGTGTAAATATACACACGCATACGCACACACACACACATACACACATACACACATGCATGCCTGCACGCACGCACACACGCAACC
>OZ012739.1:403873385-403875885 GCA_963859935.3 Lathyrus sativus | reverse complement strand
GCGCACAAGCCCACACACACACACACACGCGCAAACTCACACACACAAACCTGCGCAGACACACAAACAAACACGCGCACACACACACATTAACACACACACACACACACATACAGACACACACGCACACATACAAACACACACACGTGTGCACAAGCACAAACACACACACGTGCGCGCACAAACCCGCACATGCGTGCGCACACTCACACACACATAAACACGCTCGTGCGCGCACACACCCGTGCACACACTCAGACCCGCAGCCACGCATGCACCCACGCGCGGACACACACACACACACCTCCGCACACACACACTCACGTGCGTGTACACTCACGCACACAGACACACACGAGCGCGCAAACACACACACACACGTGCACACACGCACACACACACTCACACACGTGCGCACACGCGCATACACACGTTTGCGCACGTGCAGACATGCACACACACACACACACACACAAACGCGCGCGCGCGTGCTCGCACTCTCTCACATACACACACACACACAATCACACACACAAACAAACCCACGTGCGCGCACACACACACACACACGCATGCGCACACTCACACACACACATACATGCAAGCACGTGCACACATACGCACACAAACACGCGCGTGCATGGAAACATACACACACACATACACACGCACGCACGCACACAAACACGCGCGTGCATGCAAACATACACACACACACACACACATACACACACACACATGCACGCACGCACGCACACAGACATACAGACACACATGAACACCCGCGCGCGCGTGTGTTTTCTCATTCGCACACACGCGCGCACGCAGGCGCACACACACACCCATTCGCGCACACACACACACACACACCTGCGCAGACACCCACACAAACACACGCGCGGGCACACACAGGCACACAGGTACACACACACCTACGCAGACACACACACACCCACCCACACACACACACACTCACACACACCTGCGCAGACACACACACACGTGCACACACACACACCTGCGCAAACACACACACATACACGTGCACACGCACACACCCACAAACACACGTGCACACACACATACACCTGCGCAGACACAGACATACACACACACACCTGTGCAGACACACACACAAGCACGCACGCATGCTCCCGCAAACAAGTGCGCACGCGCACGCAGGTTCACGCACACGCGCGCGCGTTTGCGCGTGATTGCGCACACACGCCCGCATACACAATCACGCAGGCACGTAGGCACGCACTCACGCGCACACACGTACACACACGCACGCACACACATACACACACACGCACACACGCACACACGCACACACACATGGACACACGCACTCACGTGCAGACAAACACGTGCGTGCATACACAGACACACACACACACTCAAACACACACGCGCGCGTGCGCACTCTCTTTCTCTCTCTCTCACACACACACATACACAAACACACACACACACACACAAACGTACGCGCACAAATTCGCGCATACACACAAACACGCGCGCGCGTGCGCTGACTCACACACCCACGCATGCACACACACGCACGCACACGCACAGACACACACACACAAACGCATACACACACACACACACACACACACACACACAATCACACGCACACACACATAAATACGCCCATGCACACACACTCTCACACACACAAACACACATGCACGCGCGTGTTATCACACACACACACACACACGCACACACACACACGCGTGCACATACACACACGGACACACACACACACACACACGTAAGCACACACACACACACATGTGCGTACACTCTCTCTCTCTCACACATACACACACACACACACACACACACACACACACACACACACACACACACACACACATACGCACAAACAGACGCACGCACGTACGCATGAACACGCACACACACACACAAACACGCAAACGTGCTTGCGTGCGCAAACACATACACACGCGCACGCGCACGCAAACACACACGCGTGCGCTCGCCCACACACACTCACGTGCGCACACACAAACACACAAGCACGCATGTGCGCGCGTACACGCACACACACGCACGCACGCGCACACGCACGCATGTACTCACGCACGCACACACACACACACACACACGTGCACGCACACCCAAACACACACACGCACGCGCGCGTGTGCACGCACTTACGCGCACACGTATGCGCATGCACATACACACACACATACACGCTCGCACGGACACACACACATATACACGCTCGCACGAACACACCCATACAGGCATACACACACACACGCGCGCACACCCACCCACCCACACACACACACATACACACGTGTGCGCACACACTCTCACACACACAAACACACACACACAAACACATACGCGCGCACGTGCTCACACACTCTCACAGACACACAAACACACGCACGTGCGCACGCACATACACGCGCGTGTGCAAACACAAATACGCGTGCGCAAACACAAACACACATAC
>OZ012739.1:403850885-403868385 GCA_963859935.3 Lathyrus sativus | reverse complement strand
ACACACACACACATACACGCTCGCATGGACACACACACACACACGCACGCACGCATACACACACATGCACATACACGCGCGCGTGCACACACACACACACGCACACCCACTCACCCACACACACACACACACATATACACACACATACATACACGCGCGCATGCGCACACATTCTCACAGACACACACACACACACACACGCGCGTGCACACAAACACAAACACGCGTGCTCAAACACAAACACCCATACTCACACGCACTCACGCATACATGCACGCACCTATACACACGCATACACACACACACACACACACATACACACAAACACATCCGTGCGCGTGTGCGCTCCAACACACACACGCGTGCACGCATATGCACACACAAAGACACACACGAGCGCGCAAACACACACACGTGTGCGCACACACACTCTCTCTCTCTATCTCTCTCTCTCTGTCTCATAGACACGTGCGCACACGCGCACACACACGTTTGCACATGTGCACACTCGCACACACAAGCATGCTCACACACACACACACACACTCTCTCTCTCTCTCTCTCTCACACACACACACAAACACACACACATGCGCACACACACACATTTACCTGCGCGCACCCTTGCACACACACATACACACACAAGCGCGTGCACACACACACACACACACACACACACATACATACACACGTGTGTGCACACTCACACACACACACACACGCAAGAACGTGTGCACATACACACACACAAAAATATAAACACCCGCGTGCGTGCAAACCTACGCACACGTGCGCACACACACACATACACACACACACACACGCACGCATGCATGCACGCGCACACGTAGACACACATACACATGTGCTCACACTCTCTCACACACACACAAACACACGTGCGCGCACACACACACACACACTTGCGCGCACACACGCACGCACACACAAGCGCGTGCACATGCACACATACATACACACGCGTGCGCACACTTACACACACACACACGCAAGCACGTGTGCATATACACACACACAAACACACAAACACGCACGTGCGTGCAAACATAGACACACATGCACACACACACACACACACACACACACACACACACACACACACACACAGACACACATAAACACGCGCGCGCATGTGTTGCACCCTAAAATTTGACCAACCGGTGCCGCTTTTGGTTTATGCTTCGACGCATTCTCGCATTAGCATTTGCATACTGCATATAGTGCATTTCCTCAATCATGGTGATTTTATCGGGATTACAGCCCTGTTGTCGCATTTCAGGTGTCTCAGACCGGTTCGGGTAATCGGAGGTTATTTTGGGAAGTCGCGCGCTTCTTGGGTGTTTTCAGCTTATGCAGTGGTTTTTGAGTTTCTTGGTGTCGGGATTTATTGTTTTGCTTCGATCTGGTCTCGCGCTCTCTTTTATGTTGGTTATTTGCCTTTGTTTGCATTTTTAGGATTTAATAGCCTCTTGTAGATCTTAAATAGGCTTTATAGATTTTTCAGAATTTAAATAGATTTTTTTTATATTTTTAATAGCTTTAAATCATTTTTAGAATTTCATAGAGTTTTTAATAGGTTAATAGTATTTTTAATAGTTTTAATAGAATAATAGATTTTCTTTTAAATAAATAATATAGATTTTATTAGAGATTAAATAGGATTTTAATAGATTGTTAAATAGGAATCATTAGAGTTTTTTTTTTATTATTTTTAGATAGGAAATAATACAAATTAATAGTCTTTTTTCATTGGTTTATAGGATTAATAGAAATGATTAGAGTTTTTTTTTTTTAATTAGATGTTAATTCTTTTGTTAGGCTTAATAGAGATTAATTAGGATTTTAATCTTTTGTTTAGGGTCTTATTAGAGTTTATCAGGATTAATTAGATTAGTTTAATTTTCATTTAAGATTTAATTGCAGTTTTAATTTTAGTTAGAGTTAATTAGGTTTAATCATTAGTTAACTAGTTAATTAGGTTTAGTCTTTAATTAGTTTTTAGTTAGGATTAATCCATTGTTAATTCAGAGTTCTTTGGGTTTATTGTATCATTTTCGTGGGCTCAAAGTGCTTTTTGGAGGCCCAGATCTATCAGTCCGTTTTGTCCATTTTTTTTGTCCAATGCAGTGCCAAGTGTCTTATATAAGGGATGCCACGCATATCATCATGGAGCTAGACACCTCACATTTTGCCACTCTCAGAGTCTTCCACATAGCATCCCACTATCTCTCCCTAAAGCCACGCGGCACGCATGCAGCGCTCACCCGTGACACTTGTCTTCCTCTAAGCCTCGCCGGTTGCATGGCCGGCGGCCATGCAACCACTATCCCCAACATCCTCCGGCAGCCCTAACAGACTCCCAACTACCTCCGGCCGCCGTAACTTCCGCCGGAAAACTCAAAAAAACCTAGAATTCTTCATCTTCTCCGATCTAGACTCTCCAGAATTCGTCAAGAACATCTTCACTCCTTCATCAACCTGTCACCGGAAAACTCATGAGGCTGCCGGAATCTGCATCTTCATACAACCTTCATCTCCTTCACAATTTCCAGATTTAGTCATCAACCATGTTCATCGCGTTTTCGCACTATTTTCCAGATCATCAACGAAGTTCATACCATCTTCATAGTCTCCAACGCGTTTTCCAGAATCACGGCGGCACCTCACCGGGATCTTCATCACCTTCAATCGCGTTCTTCAATAATTTCCCAGAAATCTTCAATCCTCATCAGGTTCAACATCAAGCTTCATCCAGATCTCTAGATCTTCATCTAGAATCTTCAAAGGCGTTCATCAAATCTTCAGATTCACCGTATTCTTAAAGAGCTTCTTCAAATCTTCAACAATATCCATCAAGAACACCTTCGGTTTCCCAGGTTCTTCAACAAATTACAAAGAAGTTTTCCGAGAACTTCATCATCACCAGAAATTCCCAGAATCGTCACGTCATAATGTTCAACCGTCTTCAAGAAAACTTCCAGAACCTTCCAAGATCAACAGCGTTCATCAGCAAGAACATCGACTTCAAAGCGAAATTCCAGAAAGTCATCATCAAAAATCTTCAAGCATCTCTGATCGAGATCTTTTAAAGCCACTTCAGGAATACGCCTCAGTGGATCTTCTTCTTTTTTATGATCCTCATCAAGATTCTTCAATTTTGTTTAGGTTTCATCTTCGTCAAGAATGAACCTTCCACATCTTCAAGATTCTTCTGAGATTCTCCAGCCGCGGATGAGTTTGCTCCGATGGTGTGGTCGTCGGTGATTACAAGATTAAGACCGCTTTGGTTTGTGATGTGAACGAAGTAGATAAAGGGTTGAGCGAGGTTTGTGTGAGTAGAACAAAAGTTTGAGATGAGAGGGAGACGAGAGGGTGTGGAGGAGTGGAAACGGCGGAGCGTTTGGAAGTTGGTGAACAGTGACGAGGGATTAGGGTTGAGGTTGAGTTTTCGTTTACTGAGTGGATATTGGATCAGGTGGCTTGGGCCTCTAAGCCCGTTAAGTTTCTTCCACACACACCTCCGTTTTTCTGATTCACCCCCCCCCCCCTAATGTTCCTTCAATGATTGGGCTGGGCCCTGAAGCCAGCGAATGCTAATCTCACACTCCCCGCTCCACTTCTGCATCCCCTCCCCCATTTTTGTTGCTTGGCTGAGTTCTTGGGCTGGGCCCATGTTGTTTCTGTTTTATTTTGTTTTACTAATTACTGCACTCCCCTGTAATAACTAGTATACCCCCCCTCTTGTATTTTCCTTTTCCTTTTTTTACTTTTTTTTCATTTGATTAGTTTAAGAAAAAAAGGAAAAAGATATTGAAAAAATGATGAAAAGAATATTGAAAAGAGAATAAAAAGAGTATTGAAAAGAAAAATATTTTGAAAAAGAAAGGAGAAAAGAATAAAAGAAAAGAATATGGAAAAAGAAAGGAGAAAAGAATAAAAGAAAAGAATATGAAAAAAAATGAGAGAAGAGTATGGGAGAAAATATTGAAAAAGATTTGAAGAAGAAAAATAGTTGAAAAAGAATAGAAGGAAAAATAGTAAAAAATATTACTTCGTAGATTCAATATTTTTTTAGAATAGATATTTTCTTCATAGGAGATTATTTTACACTTTTTAGAGGTAGTTTTAGAAGTTCACTTGTTAGGGGACTATTTTCCATTTGATTTTTCATGATGAATAGGATAGGGTTTTTTTAGGAGTTTATTTCCCGCATTCAATCATTGTAATCATTTTCAGAATATCAATAAAACGAGATTTGAGATGTGGTCCCGAAAGTAGCCGAACTACAGCTGCTCTGATTTCTCGTACCAGACGAGAATATGTAGGCATAGGATACGATATCCTAGCGAGCACACTAACAACAAACCTTTTGTTCTCTCGCTGCTGTGCGATCGAGACTTTCCCGCTGACGACTGATTGTTATCCCTTTCTCTTGCCCGAGTGCATTTGAGACCAGACCGTAGTTCTAGGATCCCGTACCTTTAAAACCAGATTAATTTCTCACTGCTGTGTGAGAGCACCCAGATTAGCCGTAGTTATCCTGAACTACGTAAGCTCTGATCTTCCATGCTGTGTGGAAGTACGTAGGCACAAGACGCGAAGTCTTGGCGAGCCAAATTCCCCGTAGTCCCGAACTACGTTGACTCTGACTTTCTCTCTTGAGAATACGTAGGCATAGAGTGCGACGCTCTATCGAGTCAATCCCCTTCCGTTTAGATTTAGCAGCCATAGATAGATTGTTTTTGCATCCTTTAGACAAACCAAGCAAGCGTGGATCCCATCTAGTACGACGGACGTGAGGGGTGCTAATACCTTCCCCTTGCGTAACCGACTCCCGAATCCAGGTTTTGGTTGCGATGACCATACCTTTCCCATTTTTTGCGAGGTTTACTTCGAGCGTTTCCTTTCCCTCCGTTGGGATAAATAACGCACGGTGGCGACTCTTCTGTCAGCCGGCGCCGATTTTCGCAGTAGTGACAGCTGGCGACTCTGCTGGGGACCCAACGTGCCCTGGCTGCTGGGGACTGCGATAGTTCCCCATGCATGTGGGATCCAACGTCCCCTAAGAGAGTCAATCCTAGCGCTTGTTTGCTTGTCTTTTGGGTGTTTATTTTTTCATCGCTATTATCTGTTGCTGTTGTGCTGGGGAGGGTGATACTTTGAGTGATAGCCGGACCTGGGCTGCTTGAGTATGCATTTAGACGTAGTTGTGGAGATTAGTGGGCGAACCTGTTTGCTGAGCAGGCAAGATTTCCCCACGAAATTCACGCTCAGACAAGGTTCTCTCCGAGGTGCTTCTTTTCGATCCTGAGGATCGTAGGGGAGTCCAGACGTGAGGATTGTCGACTCTGGGGACCGATCAATTGGAAGTCAGCTAAGTGAGGCCTCTTCATAAGATGACGATGCCACTCCTTCTGGGAATCGTATCATTCCTCATGAAAGTCTGTGACGCTGATGACCGCATAGGATGTCGTGCCTTAGGTCCATACCCGTGAGTGGGGTTTTTTTTGCGCGAACCTTGACTTCCAGCCTACCAGCTATCTTGGTGTTCTCTTTTAGAGAGAACGTACTCCGTCAGTTGTACAGCAGCATTTAGAGCGTGTTATGGGGGTTGTGATCCCGTGTTTGTTGCATTGCATTGCATTTGCATAAGTATCTTTGCATCATATTGCATAGCATTTCTCCAGTTAGCCAGAGTTCTGATCCAGCCTTTGTTTCCTGAAGGTGAGTACCCGGAGTTTGGATTGAGCAACTGTTGATTGTCAGAAGACGACCAAGGGGTTGGAACAGACTTGAGCAGATTTGAGAATCAAGCAGTGTAGTCAGTTAAAGGTAATTGATAGCTAGGTCTGAAGGCAATTTCTAGTCTCCTAACACCTTGACAGGGTTTACTATGACGTCCAGCCCTCGGTATGATTCTATGGAAGACTTCCCGCAAGCGAACAACGTTACTGCAGACCAAGTTGTACAACCTATTGTTGAGAAACGAGATCGACATGAGCAGTTTGTTGCCCGAAATGAACGTCCTCCTCCTGTTAACAATCAAGGTGCTGTTTTCCCTGAGAGGAATCCACGCAGAGATATCCCGGTAGCCAGGACTGTAAACTCAAGAGCTCTTGAAGGTGATAGAAGGCTCCGAGTATTGGAAGAAAGAGTTAAAGCTTTGAAGGCGAAAGATGCTGTTAACCTGAATGCTGCAGACATGTGTTTGGTCCCTGACCTGGTGTTGCCTTATAAGTTCAAAGTGCCGAAATTTGAGAAGTACAAAGGGGATAGCTGTCCGAAGCAACATTTGATGATGTTCTGTCGAAGAATGACTTCGTTTGTGCGAGATGACAAATTGATGATCCATTGCTTTCAAGATAGTCTGACTGGGGCATCTTTGAGGTGGTATATGCAGTTAGAGAGTAATCAGATTCGATCATGGGTGGATTTAGCCAGAGCTTTCCTGAAGCAGTACGATTACAACCTGGATATGGCTCCTAGTCTCGTACATCTGCAAGAATTATCTCGGGCGGAGAATGAATCATTCAGAGGGTATGTGCAAAGGTGGAAAGAATTGGCTGCTAGTGTTCAACCACCGCTTCAGGAAAGAGAAATGGTTGACCTCTTCTTGGGTACTCTGAAGGGCCATTATTATGACAAATTGTTCGGTTGTATAAGCTTTGTGGGCCTGATGAGAATGGGAGACCTTGTTGAGGGAGGACTCAAGAGTGGAAAGCTTCGAGATGCTCCTTATATCCCAGTTGATAAAAATGAGTCAGTTGTTAGTTCTCAAGAAGAGTGGGAAGAAGGAAATGACGTCGTCTCAGAATCTCTAGCATCTCAGGATCGGTTTTCAGACATTTCAAGTCAACGGTCATCCTGTCGTCGATTGCGTCAGCACGCCCAACGGAGACCAAGGAAACCTGAAAGGCAGTTTACTCAGCTACCGGTGTCGTACAGTCAGTTGTTGCCAGATCTGGTCAGAAGTGGATTGATAGTGCCGAAAGAGACTAGTCCAATGATTCCACCATATCCTCCAGGTTTTGATGCCAGCGTCCGCTGTGAGTACCATGTTGGGGCACAGGGGCATTCAACAAATGATTGTAAGGTGCTTAGAAGCCAGGTTCAGGATCTGTTAGACTCTAACCGGATTTTCATCGCGCCCCAGGGTTTTGTCCAAATTAACGATTCTCCGTCATCCAGTTGTGTGGGTTCGTCAGTTAATGTCATGGAGGACTCCACAGGAAGTGTGTGTTCGGAAGAATGTCAAACGGAGAGTTTAGTTGAATATGGGAGAAGTTTCTAGAGGTTTCTGTGTCGGGTGTCGCATCTGTTTTCTCTGCCTAACCGTTGTAGCTTTTGTGAATTATTGTTGCTGACCATCACCAGGATTGTTGGCTGGGGTCATTGTATTCGTACTCATTTGCGCTTATGTGTTGCTTTTGTTGGATGTACATGTGTGGGAGGTGTTCGTCTGGGTGCTTATAGCTTGAGTTTCTCTTTGTCTTGTCACGAATATGTGTTTGCTTTCTGCATTGCATTATCATTTAACAGGTACATCAGAACCGTGGGTCTTATTTCCTCATCATTCAGTTTGTTGCAGGAGTTCCTTCAGAGATATGGAACAGAATCAGGTTGAATTGAGTGAAGTCCGAAGCCAGCTGGGGCAGATGATGAGAGACATGTAAGAGATGCGTCTGGAGCAGAAGATCCTCAAAGAGGAAAATAGTCACCTGAAGACCCAAATGAGCTTGATCATGGAAGTAGTCAAGAATGTGCTTAGGAAAGAGGATGATCAACTATTTGAAGCCGCAGTGAAAAAGCTCGTGCCGCCTGTGCCTGTGGAACCTGAGCAACAACAACAAAGGGTACATCCGATCTCAACAGAGGATTCAGGAGGGGAGGCCAAAGAGGGTATTTGAGGCGCCACCTTCAACGTATGCTGAGCTCTTTCAGACTTTATTGAGGTTTAAAATGATTGAAAAGAGAACAATGGAACCGCCCAAGGGAACGATACCGCCTTATGGGTACGATGCCAGTAAGCAATGTGAATTTCATTCTGGGGCACTCGGACACGACATCGAGAGTTGTCATGCTTTTAAGCACAATGTTCAAGACCTGATTGACTCAAAAGATATTGAGTTCACGCCAAGAGGTGTAGCTGTACATATTGCTCCTATCCCAGTTGATGCTAAGATGATGGATGTTTCTAAAGCCGCAGTAGGTCAAAAACGTATCCTAGACTCCATGGTGTCAGAATCTCCATGCCCACAACTGTTTCCTATTCCTGGGGCAGATCTGAGAAAGAAAATGGCTAAGCATAAGGAGTGCCTTAATCAGTACGGTGGAAATCAAGAAACCGATGTTGTATTTGCTACGAAGGTTGTTCAACAGTCAACCCGATACCAGCGACGACAGCAACGATCTCAACAGCATCAAAGGCAACAGCATCCCAATCAGCGAAGAGATCAAAATTAGAGGCCAATGAGGGTATTTAATGTGCCTCCGATGCCATATGCCAAACTTCTTCAGGTGTTGCTACGATTACAGTTGGTTGAGAAGAGGAAGTTAGCCCCGCTAACAGGTACGCCTCCAGCAGGTTATGATATCAATGAGCACTGTGATTTCCATTCAGGAGCACCGGGGCACAACATTGAAGATTGTCTGGCCTTCAAGCACAAGGTGCAGGACCTACTTGATAGTGCAACTATCAACTTCGGGCAGGAAGGGCCCAAAATAATCTGAATGAGGAGGAGGGGCTCTGTAATTTGGTTGGGTCGCTGAAAGCAGATCAGGACAGCATCGGGTTGCCTCTAATAACTGATTGTGAAGATGGCTGGTTCAGCAGCAGGACAGATGTGAAAGCCCGGTTCTCGGAAGCTGGCATTTTTCTTTGTTTTATCTTGTCATTTCTTTATGTTTGTAGTTTCTTTCCTGTTTAAATTGCAATCTTATTCGTAAAACTTGTTGTTTTCATTCAATTGATGATAATGAAATAAATATGCATGTTTTGATTAAATCCAGTCGTGTTCACTATTTGTTTTTACAAATGTCCAATGCTTGGTTAAGAAGGATCTGAGGAGGATGACGGAAATGAACAACATGCAACTTCCGATATTGTATGTTTTGAAATAAAACCTGCTGATGATGTACAGGCATTGTTTCAAATCCCTAAACACCGGTGATATAAGGAAGATAATCTCTTGCCAACCCCTTTGAGCCTGGTAGTAGGAGTTCTTTCTGAAAAACGAAAAACCCTCCATCTTTAACTTGGGGCAGGGTAGGTGTTAGCTAATTTGGCCGAGCGTTCAAGTTGCAAAAGGAGTGTCCGTTCGAGGATCAATCACACCTCTAGAGGTCGTGCCTAAAAAACCACAATGGTTAAATCAAGAGTGAGACAGTCACATTATCCCCCAATGAGTCAGACAACCAGTGTCACACGACTTGTTCAAAAGAAAGAAAGCAAAAAGAGAATCAGAAGCCCGCTAAGTCAAAACTTCAAAACAAATGACTTAGGCAAAAATGAGGGCATCCCGCTGGACTTAAAAAATCAAAAGAGACTCCAAAGAGTCAGTCCAGGCAAAAGTTAGGGATATGAAAAGAAAAAAGATGAAAGGATCAAAAGAAAAAATCCTCAAATGAGATACGAGTCGTGTGACCTCAAGTGTCAAAGACGAAGAGCGAGTGGTTGTCACTCCAAAAACTCATGGTTTCTCGAACTATCACTCCTATCTTTCAGCCTCTGAGAGGTGAGCGCTAAGGTCGAATTAGTTGAACGTAGGATGGGAGAACATAAAGGAGAATGGGTGGGTTAAAATAAACTTTGAGCCTTTATCCTTTCCTTCAAAACCGTGAACCTGACCACGTTATAACCTTCAAAAGTCCTAATTGAAGCAGGTTTGTTTCGAAAGCATACTTCGGTAAAGATTGCGCCGAAACTGACTCCTGATAGGGTTCTTCTTACCATGTTGGTACTGATGTTGATAAATGTTTTGTGCATTATATGCCATAAACTATTTTTTCCTTTTCCCAGTGAACAGATTGGATGTCAAAACTATCATATGTGTTGCATTAATATGTCTTTTACGCAGAACAACTTGTTTTACTTGCGAGTAAGCGCTTGACGGCAAGAAAGTTTTCTACAATGGAAGGTATGGTCAGGATAGAATACAGAACGCCCGAATGTTCCGAGAGCAGGGGGCAAGCTATTATCATGATCCCCAGTCAGGTCAGCCTTTCGAAGTCAGTTATCCTGGGGCAATCAGGTTGAGATTCGGTAAATATCTCGTAGTCAGGGGCACTACTCTGAATCAGATAATCAGGGGCAAAGTCATTGCAGTTAGGGGGCAGGCCATCTTAAGAGCGCAGAAGTTATTCTTTATTTGAGAAGCATTTGATGTGAAGTATCTCTCTGAAGTTCAGAATGCTGGGGCATTTCATATCAGACCATCAGGGTACAGATTTTCGGACTTCCTTTTGAGGAGCATCACCACAGAGGTCCTGCAGGCTGGGGCATATCAGAAGCGAAGGGATTGTTCTTCTCCGTATCATCAGAGTTATTCAGAGCTATTCAAGCAGATTCAGCCAATTTTCGAGTGCGAGACGAATGTCGGGAAGTCGTGTTACTATCCTTTGACCCTTCAACCAGAAAACTATGTATTCAGACAGAATGTTTTCCAGCGTCAGTTGTACCTGACCCATCACAGATAGCCTAAAAGCCCAAATCCATGTTGGCGATCACTATGAGGCCCATCCGTGTTGGCGCATCAGTTTCCAAATCTAATCGTCATCAGTATGCAGGAAGACTCCGTCTATTTTCCCCAGCAAAAGTCCAATTTTTCATTGGCACGGGTAAGCTATCCCCAGAGAAGTCCAATCATACTTGGCACATATGCTATTCCCCAGCGGAGTTGAGTTCACTCTTCCAGCATTTATTTTGCTGGAGTAATTCTGTGATATCCGGGTTATCCCCAGCGGAGTTGGCTTCGTCTTCAGCATTTATTTCGCTGAAGTGGTTTTCTGTACCCGACTTTCTCCAGCAGCTCGAGCCTGCATTAGCACATTGCATATATCATCATATTTGCATCATAATGGCATTTCATTTTCAAAATGCGTAGCATTTCCATCCTGAATGGAGCATTACGCCTAAGAAGATTCAAACATATGCATATGCATGCGAAGCATAAGCCAGGTTTTCTATTAGCCTCATATGGCACGTGAATTACGCTGTGATCAGTTCAGGGGCATTCATCCAGCAGCAGGGTTCAGACAATTCAGCAGTTTATTCGTATTTCAGATCATACAACAGTTATGCTTTGATCAATCAGTCACCTGGTATCAACAGACTTTTCTTCCCGTCAATTCATATTGACGATGTGTTCCTCCAATAAGTGGATTTCTCCGCCTATCATTAGACGTCTTGAGTTCGAATATGGCTTTCTTCCCGTCTATCAGTAGACGATGTGAAGTTTCGGGTGATTCTTCAGTGGGGTTTCAAGATGGGGTTTCTCTAGCAAGTGGTGTTCTTTCCGTCTATCAGTAGACGATGTGAAGTTTCAGGTGATTTTTCAGCGGGTTTCTTATCATCAGATCATACGGATGGTGTGTTTCCCCGACGAGTTTTCTCTGTCTATCTTTAGATGTTGAGGGGTTTCAAAGCGATCTTGCGGATAGTGGTTTTTTTTTCCTGTTTATTGGATGAGATTACATTTCAAGAGGGATTTTCTGACCGTTAATCCTTATTTACGTCGAGGCTCTTTGAAGAATGTTCGGTTTTCCTGATTGTCGATTCTTATTGACGACATGGCTCTTTGAAGGTGGTTTTCTTCCTGTCGGTCCTTACTGATGATGTGGCCCCTTTAAGGATATTGTTATTTCCATCAATTCCCGTAGACGAAAGGATTCTGAAATTTGAGGGATGGTGTTGAAGTGCGTATGGGTGTCTTTCCGTCTATCCTTAGACGATGTGAGTATTGAATTTTTCCTTCGATTTGGGTGTCTTTCCGTCTATCCTTAGACGATGTGAGTATGGATTTTGGGTGTCTTTCCGTCTATCCTTAGACGATGTGAGTATGGATTCTGGGTGTCTTTCCGTCTATCCTTAGACGATGTGAGTATGGATTTTGGGTGTCTTTCCGTCTATCCTTAGACGATGTGAGTATGGATTTTGGGTGTCTTTCCGTCTATCCTTAGACGATGTGAGTATTGATGGTGTTCCTTTGGGATGGGTGTCTTTCCGTCTATCCTTAGACGATGTGAGTATTGATTTTTTCCTTCATGATGGGTGTCTTTCCGTCTATCCTTAGATGATGTGAGTATTGAATTTTCCTTCGATTTGGGTGTCTTTCCGTCTATCCTTAGACGATGTGAGTATTGAATTTTTTCCTTCGGGATGGGTGTCTTTCCGTCTATCTTTAGACGATGTGAGTATATTTCTCTTCCTGTCTATCAGTAGACGATGTGAGAGGATCAGGTGTTTTGTTGCAACCCTCGGGTTTGTTATCTGTGGTATCACACGGGTAACGGGCGTTAAAATCAGGAGTTCTTTATCAGATGATTGATCAGTTTGTTGCCATGACGACTGGGTTCGGTTCTGGATTTTATTCCCCAAGCAGTTTTACAGTATATTTTGCGGTTGGCAAATTTTCGGGCTTATTTGGTATTCAACCGTCATATACCTTTGAATGTTTGAAGGCTGAGCGCTCTTCACCCATTCAGGTCCAAGCCGTTTGAATAGGGGCAGTTGTTGCACCCTAAAATTTGACCAACCGGTGCCGCTTTCGGTTTATGCTTCGACGCATTTTCGCATTAGCATTTGCATACTGCATATAGTGCATTTCCTCAATCATGGTGATTTTATCAGGATTACAGCCCTGTTGTTGCATTTCAGGTGTCTCAGACCGGTTCGGGTAATCAGAGGTTATTTTGGGAAGTCGCGCGCTTCCTGGGTGTTTTCGGCTTATGCAGTGGTTTTTGAGTTTCTTGGTGTCGGGATTTATTGTTTTGCTTCGATCTGGTCTCGCGCTCTCTTTTATGTTGGTTATTTGCCTTTGTTTGCATTTTTAGGATTTAATAGCCTCTTGTAGATCTTAAATAGGCTTTATAGATTTTTCAGAATTTAAATAGATTTTTTTTTATATTTTTAATAGCTTTAAATCATTTTTAAAATTTCATAGAGTTTTTAATAGGTTAATAGTTTTTTTAATAGTTTTAATAGAATAATAGATTTTATTTTAAATAAATAATATAGATTTTATTAGAGATTAAATAGGATTTTAATAGATTGTTAAATAGGAATCATTAGAGTTTTTTTTATTATTTTTAGATAGGAAATAATAGAAATTAATAGTCTTTTTTCATTGGTTTATAGGATTAATAGAAATGATTAGAGTTTGTTTTTTTAATTAGATGTTAATTCTTTTGTTAGGCTTAATAGAGATTAATTAGGATTTTAATCTTTTGTTTAGGGTCTTATTAGAGTTTATCAGGATTAATTAGATTAGTTTAATTTTCATTTAAGATTTAATTGCAGTTTTAATTTTAGTTAGAGTTAATTAGGTTTAATCATTAGTTAACTAGTTAATTAGGTTTAGTCTTTAATTAGTTTTTAGTTAGGATTAATCCATTGTTAATTCAGAGTTCTTTGGGTTTATTGTATCATTTTCGTGGGCTCAGAGTGCTTTTTGGAGGCCCAGATCTATCAGTCCGTTTTGTCCATTTTTTTGTCCAATGCAGTGCCAAGTGTCTTATATAAGGGATGCCACGCGTATCATCATGGAGCTAGACACCTCACATTTTGCCACTCTCAGAGTCTTCCACATAGCATCCCACTATCTCTCCCTAAAGCCACGCGGCACACATGCAGCGCTCACCCGTGACACTTGTCTTCCTCTAAGCCTCGCCGGTTGCATGGCCGGCGGCCATGCAACCACTGTCCCCAACATCCTCCGGCAGCCCTAACAGACTCCCAACTACCTCCGGCCGCCGTAACTTCCGCCGGAAAACTCAAAAAAACCCAGAATTCTTCATCTTCTCCGATCTAGACTCTCCAGAATTCGTCAAGAACATCTTCACTCCTTCATCAACCTGTCACCGGAAAACTCATGAGGCTGCCGGAATCTGCATCTTCATACAACCTTCATCTCCTTCACAATTTCCAGATTTAGTCATCAACCATGTTCATCGCGTTTTCGCACTATTTTCCAGATCATCAACGAAGTTCATACCATCTTCATAGTCTCCAACGCGTTTTCCAGAATCACAGCGGCACCTCACCAGGATCTTCATCACCTTCAATCGCGTTCTTCAATAATTTCCCAGAAATCTTCAATCCTCATCAGGTTCAACATCAAGCTTCATCCAGATCTCTAGATCTTCATCTAGAATCTTCAAAGGCGTTCATCAAATCTTCAGATTCACCGTCTTCTTCAAGAGCTTCTTCAAATCTTCAACAATATCCATCAAGAACACCTTCGGTTTCCCAGGTTCTTCAACAAGTTACAAAGAAGTTCTCCGAGAACTTCATCATCACCAGAAATTCCCAGAATCGTCACGTCATAATGTTCAACCGTCTTCAAGAAAACTTCCAGAACCTTCCAAGATCAACAGCGTTCATCAGCAAGAACATCAACTTCAAAGCGAAAATTCCAGAAAGTCATCATCAAAAATCTTCAAGCATCTCCGATCGAGATCTTTTAAAGCCACTTCAGGAATACGCCTCAGTGGATCTTCTTCGTTTTTATGATCCTCATCAAGATTCTTCAATTTTGTTTAGGTTTCATCTTCGTCAAGAATGAACCTTCCACATCTTCAAGATTCTTCTGAGATTCTCCAGCCGCGGATGAGTTTGCTCCGATGGTGTGGTCGTTGGTGATTACAAGATCAAGACCGCTTTGGTTTGTGATGTGAACGAAGTAGATGAAGGGTTGAGCGAGGTTTGTGTGAGTAGAACAGAAGTTTGAGATGAGAGGGAGACGAGAGGGTATGGAGGAGTGGAAACGGCAGAGCGTTTGGAAGTTGGTGAACAGTGACGAGGGATTAGGGTTGAGGTTGAGTTTTCGTTTACTGAGTGGATATTGGATCAGGTGGCTTGGGCCTCTAAGCCCGTTAAGTTTCTTCCACACACACCTCCGTTTTTCTGATTCACCCCCCCTAATGTTCCTTCAATGATTGGGCTGGGCCCTGAAGCCAGCGAATGCTAATCTCACACTCCCCGCTCCACTTCTGCACCCCTCCCCCATTTTTGTTGCTTGGCTGAGTTCTTGGGCTGGGCCCATGTTGTTTCTGTTTTATTTTGTTTTACTAATTACTGCACTCCCCTGTAATAACTAGTATACCCCCCTCTTGTATTTTCCTTTTCCTTTTTTTACTTTTTTTTCATTTGATTAGTTTAAGAAAAAAAGGAAAAAGATATTGAAAAAATGATGAAAAGAATATTGAAAAGAGAATAAAAAGAGTATTGAAAAGAAAAATATTTTGAAAAAGAAAGGAGAAAAGAATAAAAGAAAAGAATATGGAAAAAGAAAGGAGAAAAGAATAAAAGAAAAGAATATGAAAAAAAATGAGAGAAGAGTATGGGAGAAAATATTGAAAAAGATTTGAAGAAGAAAAATAGTTGAAAAAGAATAGAAGGAAAAATAGTAAAAAATATTACTTCGTAGATTCAATATTTTTTTAGAATAGATACTTTCTTCATAGGAGATTATTTTACACTTTTTAGAGGTAGTTTTAGAAGTTCACTTGTTAGGGGACTATTTTCCATTTGATTTTTCATGATGAATAGGATAGGGTTTTTTTAAGAGTTTATTTCCCGCATTCAATCATTGTAATCATTTTCAGAATATCAATAAAACGAGATTTGAGTTGTGGTCCCGAAAGTAGCCGAACTACAACTGCTCTGATTTCTCGTACCAGACGAGAATATGTAGGCATAGGATACGATATCCTAGCGAGCACACTAACAACTAACCTTTTGTTCTCTCGCTGCTGTGCGATCGAGACTTTCCCGTTGACGACTGATTGTTATCCCTTTCTCTTGCCCGAGTGCATTTGAGACCAGACCGTAGTTCTAGGATCCCGTACCTTTAAAACCAGATTAATTTCTCACTGCTGTGTGAGAGCACCCAGATTAGCCGTAGTTAGCCTGAACTACGTAAGCTCTGATCTTCCATGCTGTGTGGAAGTACGTAGGCACAAGACGCGAAGTCTTGGCGAGCCAAATTCCCCGTAGTCCCGAACTACGTTGACTATGACTTTCTCTCTTGAGAATACGTAGGCATAGAGTGCGACGCTCTATCGAGTCAATCCCCTTCCGTTTAGATTTAGCAGCCATAGATAGATTGTTTTTGCATCCTTTAGACAACCCAAGCAAGCGTGGATCCCGTCGAGTACGACGGACGTGAGGGGTGCTAATACCTTCCCCTTGCGTAACCGACTCCCGAATCCAGGTTTTGTTTGCGATGACCATACCTTTCCCATTTTTTGCGAGGTTTACTTCGAGCGTTTCCTTTCCCTCCGTTGGGATAAATAACGCACGGTGGCGACTCTTTTGTCAGCCGGCGCCGATTTTCGCAGTAGCGACAGCATGCACGCTCACACCTCCGCACATGTGCGCACAAACGCACACACACGTAGGCACACACGCACGGACGCGCAAACTCACACGCACACACACACATCTGCGCAGACACACAAACAAACACACGCGCACGCACACACATGCATACACACACACACACACACAAACACACACACGTGCGCGCAAGCACAAACATACACACGTGCGTGCACACACACACAAGCACATGCACACACACACACATACAACAGCGTGCGCACACTCACACACACACACACATGCAAGCACATGCGCACATGCGCACACACACACAGACATACACACAAACATGCGCGTGCGTTCAAACATACATATGTGCGCACACACACACACACACACACACACGCAAGCACGCACACGCGCGCACGCACACACACACACACACAAACACACATAAACACGCCCGTGCATGCATACACACTCACACACGCAGGCACGAACGCACCCACACGCGCGCACACTCACACACACACACCTCCGCAGACACATACACAAACACATGAGCGCACACACACGCGCGCGCGTGCATGCACATACAACCACACACGTACAAACGCACACACACACACACGTGCGCGCACACACATACATACAGACACACACAAGCGCGCAGACACACACACACACACACACACGTGTGCACTCTCTCTATCTCTCTCTCTCACACACACACACACACGTACGCACACGCGCACACACACGTTTGCACACATGCACACATGCACACACACACACGTGCTCACACTCTCTCACATACACACACACACAACAACACACACACGTGCGCGCACACACGCACACAGACACACACACAAACAAACACACATGTGCGCACACACGCGCACACTAACACACAAGCGCGTGCACACGCAGACA
>OZ012739.1:403803385-403848385 GCA_963859935.3 Lathyrus sativus | reverse complement strand
CACTCTCTCTCTCTCTCTCACACACACACACACACACACGCAAGCACGTGTGCACACACACACACACACAAACACATAAACATGCGCGTGCGTGTAAACATACACACATGTGAGCACACACACATACATAAACACACACGCACACACGCACACACACAGACACACATACACACACACACGCGTGCGTGCCCGCTCACACCCACACACACGTGCGCACAAATGCACACACACAAGCAGGCACACACGCACGCGCACACACACCTGCGCACATACACACACACAAACACACACCCGCGCGCACACACACCCACACACCTACACAGACACACACACACCTGCGCGCACACACACATACACACATAAACACACGCGCATAAACAGTGATACACAAACACGTGCACGCACGCACACATACACGTGCGTGCACACACACTCACAGACACACACACGTACGTGCACGCACAAGCACACACACGTGCACGCACACACACACACACACATAAGCGCGTGCACACACACAAACACATACGCGCGCGCGTGCGCACACTCTCTCACACACACACGCAAGCACATGCGCACACACGCACACTCACACAAACAAACAAACACGCGCGTGCGTGCAAACATACACATGTGTACGCACACACACACACAAACACACACACACGCAAGCACGCACACACACACACACAGACACAAAGACACACATAAACACGCGGGTGCACGCACAAACCCGCATACACACTCACACAGGCAGGCACACACGCACACACACACACACAAACCTGCGCAGACACACACACACAAACACACGCGCGCACACACACACACACACACACACACCTGCGCAGACACACACACACACGTGCGCGCAACACAGATTCACACACACAAACACACGCGCGCGCACACACTTACACACGCGCGTACACAGACACACAAACAAACACACGTGCGCACACACACACACACACACGGCGCGCTTGCTCATGCACACACAAAAACGCGCGCGCGCTCCTGTGTGCGCTCATACAAACACACACACGCGTACGCGCACATACACACCCACACCTACGCAGACACACACACACGCACGCACGTATGCATGCTCACACACACATACACACACGCGCGCGCGCGTCTTTGCGCTTGCTCGCACACACACACACACACACACACTCATGCGCACACACATAGACACACACACACACACACACTTGCGCAGACACATACACACACACACACACGCAGGCACGCACATACACACACATACACGCACTCACATACACACACACACGTACACATACACATGCACACACGCACTCGCATGCACACAATCACGTGCGCGCATACATAGACACACACACACACGCACACACGCACACACACACACACACACACGCGCGCGCGTGCGTGCGTGCACTCTCTCTCTCTCTCTCTCACTCACACACACGCACACAAACACAAACACATACATGTGCCCGCGCATACACACATACGCGCACACAGACACACACGTACACGCACTCATACTCACACACGCACGAACACGCAGTCGCGCGTGCTCTCTCACATACACACGCATCCGTGCACATACACACACAGGCATACACAGACACAAAAATGCATACACAAACGCTCGTGCACACACAGACACACACGCACACACACACAAACACGTCTGTGCGCACACACACTCTCACACACAAACAAAAACATGCGGGCGCGTGCTCTCTCGCACACACACACACGAACAAACACACGCGTGTGCACATACATACACGGACACATACACACGCAAGCACATACACACACGCGTGCGCACACACTCTCTCTCTCTCTCTCACACATACACACACACATGCACACACACGGACGCACGTACGCACGAACGCTCCCACACACACACATACACACGCGTGCGCATAAAAAAACACAAGCATACATAGACGCACTCACGTACGCACGCACCCACCCACACACACACACACATAAACAAACACATGCGTGTGCGCGTGCGCCCCCCCCCCCCCCCCCCCCCACACACACACACACACAAGCGTGCGCATGCACACATACACATACAGACACACACGAGCGCGCAAACACACACACGTGTGCGCACACTCTCTCTCTCTTTCTCTCTCACACACATACAAACACGTGCGCGCACGTATACGTTTGCACACGTGCATACATGCACACACACACACGTGCTAACACTCTCTCACATACACATACACACACGTGCTAACACTATCTCACACACACACACACACACAAACACACACACAAACACACACACGTACGCACGCGCACACACGCGCACGTGCACGTGCACGTACACACGCACACATGCACACACACAAACACATACACACGCGTGCGCACACTCACACACACACGCGCACGCAAGCACGTGCGCACATACAAACACACAAACATGCGCGTGCGTGCAAACATACGCACGTGTGCGCACACACAAACACATACACACGCACACACACAAACACACAAACACACACACACACGCATGCCCTCGTGCACGCTCACGCAAACACACACACGCGTGCATGCACACACACACACACCCCCCTGCGCAGACACACACACACACGCACGCACGCACGCTGCACGCTCACACACACACGCGCGCACGCACGCACGCTCACACACACACATGCAGGCACGCACCCACGCGCCCCCACACACACACACACACACACACACACACCTGCGCAGACACATACACACACACACACACACACGAGTGCATGCACACTTAGACACATACACACACAAATACACACGCGCGCACACACAGACACACACACACACACACACGCATGCACGCCTACAAACACACACACGCGCGTGCGCGTATACGCACTTACACGCACACGCGCACGCACGCGCACATGCACTAACGCACGCCGCTCGCACACACACACACACACACACGTGCATGCACACACACATGCATACACACACATGCGCGCACACATGCGCGCACACATGTGCACACAAACACACACGAACACGCGCGCGCATGCTCATGCACACACACGTTCACGCACATACAAATACACACGCACACGAATGCACACACACGCACAGACACATGCACACACACGCATACACAAACGCGCGTGCACACACACACACAAGCACACACACACACACACACACACACACGTGCGCACACTCTCGCTCTCTCTCACACACACACGCAGGCACACACACACGTGCACACACACACATACACAGACACACACAGACACAAGCACCCACCCATGCACGTGCACACACCCACAAATAGGCACAGGCGCTCGCACACAGACACACACATATGCGCACACACAAACACACACGCACAAACACACAAGCATGCCCGAGCGCGCGTACGCGCATTCAAACACACACGCACACATGCACACACACACACACACACGTACACATGCACACACACACACAGGCACTCGCATGTGCGCACACACACACACACACGCATACACGCACACACGCACTCGCGTGCACAGAAACACGTGCGTGCACACACAGACACACACACACACACACGTACACACGGGCGCACATGCACATACTCTTTCAAACACAAACACACACAAACACACATACACACACACATGTGCGCGCACACACACACGCGCACACACACATACACACGTGTGCGCACACATTCGCACACACACATACACGAACATACACCTGCGTGCGATCACACTTACACACGCATGCACGCACATACACAGACACACACACACATACACACATAGACACACACCCACACAAACGCGCGTGCATACACACACACTCGCGTACACACACATGCACACACACACTCACACGCACACACACAAACACGTCCGTACGCACACACTCTCACACACACACACATGTGCGTGCGTGCTCTCACACAAACACACACCTGCGTGCACGAACACTCGCGCGTGCACATACACACACGGACACACACACGCAAGCACACACACACAGACACGTGCGCACATACTCTCTTTCTCTCTCACACACATACACACAGACACACTCACACACACACACACAGGGACGCACGCACGCACGCATGAATGCGCACACACACACAAACACGCACACGCGCGTGCTTGCACACACACATACACACGCGCGCACGCATGAATGCGCACACACACAAAAACACACACATACACACACGAGCGCACAAACACACACACACGTGTGCGCATTCTCTCTCTCTCACACATACACATACATATACACACACACGTGCGCACACGCGCACACACACGTTTGCACACGTGCACACATGCACACACACACACGCGTGCTCACACTCTCTCACATACACACACACACAAATACACACATACAAACACACACACGTGCGCGCACACACGCACACACACACAAGCGCGTGCACGCACACACACATAGAAACGCGTGCACCCACTCACACACACACACATGCAAGCACGTGCTCACATACACACACACACACAAAACGACAAACACGCACGAGCGTGCAAACATACACACGCGTGCGCACACACACACACACATACACACGCGCGCACGCATGTACACACACACATACACACGCACGCACGTCTGCGCTCACACCCGTGCACACGTGCGCACACACGCGCACACACACACGCAGGCATGCAGGCACGCATGCACCCACGCGCACACACACACGCACGGGAACGCGCTCGTGCGCGCTCACACAAACACACACACACGTGTGCATGCACATACACGCACACACGCCATCACGCACCCAGACACGCCGCACGCACACACGCACACGCATGCACGCACGCTCACACACACACACACATGCACGCACGCAGGCACGCACCCACACACATACACACACACACACCTGCGCAGACACATACACACATACACGTGTGCGCGCACACTTAGACACACACACACAAACATACACGCGCGCACACACACACAAAGACACACGCGTGCGCGCATGCACAGACATACACGTGTGTGCATACACACCCACACGCACGCACACATGCACTAACTCATGTTGCTCGCACACACACACACACGCGCACACACACGCACACACACACATACACACACACACGTGCACACACACACAAGCATACACACACACACGCACACACATGGGCACACACACACAAGAGCACGCGCGCGCATGCTCACCCACACATGCATACGCGTGCGCGCACATATAAATACACACGCATACGCATGCACACACACGTATAGACACACACACACACACACGCGCATACACAAACGTGCGTGCACACACACACACACACACATACATAAACACACGCGCGCATGCAAACACCCTCTCTCACACACATACAAACACATGCGCGCGCGTGCGAACGCACACACACATACAAACGCGCGCGCGCGTGCGCGTGCACCCACTCACGTGCGTGCACATACACACACGGACACACACACATACGCAAGCACACGCAAACGCGTGTGCACACTCTCTCTCACACACACACACACACACACGTGCGCACACACAGACGCACACACGAACGCACACACACACCCTTGCACGCGCACACACCCACAAACAGGCACACGCGCTCACACACACACACACACACGTGCGCACACACAAACACACACACAAACACACAAGCGCGCCCGAGCGCGCATACGTGCATACAAACACACACACACACAAGCACGCACACACGCACGCACACACACACACACACGCACGCACACACACACATGCACACACGCACTCGCGTGCACACAAACACGTGCGTGCTTACACAGACACACACACATATGCACGCGCGTGCGCACACTTTCTCTGACACACACACACACAAACACACACACACACACACACGTGTGCGCGCACACACGTACACGCACACACAAACAAACTCGCGCGCGCGTGCGCTCACACATACACACGCATGCGCACACATACATACACATGCACACGCACACACGCATACACAGACACACATCCACGCAAACGCATACACAAACGCGCATGCACACACACACATACACACACACTCACACGCACACATGCACACACGCACACATGCGCTCACACATACACGCATACACACACATGCGCGCACACATGCGCACACACACACGTTCGCGCATATATAAATACACACACATGATAACGCGAAATTATATATATATATATATATATATATATATATATATATATATATATATATATATATATATATATATATATATATATATATATATATATATATATATATATATATATATATATATATATATATATATATATATATATATATATATATATATATATATATTGATGTACTTTTCTACTAATCGGCGACCGTTTTCACTCCGGATTCGGGGCATTCTATGTTATTTGTCTAAGTATTTTGCAGGTATTCAAAGAACATGTCCAAGCAAAGTAATATGAAGAAAAGGAGCAAAAACAGGTGAAAACCAGATGAAAAACCAAGAGAAAAACAGCAGATACGAGTTCTACTGATGTGACGATCGTCACATAGCCGTTTCGCTCGTCATGCGTGTGACGACCGTCACACATCTATGACGACCGTCATGCACCCAGAATGTGCAAAATGAGGTCACGTGCTATAACTTCCCCTCAAAGACCAAAAGAGTGACCACTAACTCCTACTTCTCTGCCTCAAGCCCACTTCTTGAAGAAATAACCGTTAGATACTCTCTCTATAAAAGGAAGAGGCTGGGACCTGAAAAAGGGAGCCACATTCAAGACAATGAAGTGCTGCCAATTTATCTTCAGAGCAACTTTACCTTTCTCATATTCTTATTTGTTTCTCTTTTTCTTCTCTATATTCTTTGGTATTTTTGTACTTTCCTTTTCTTGTACGATCAATTGGCACAAAGACCAGAATCCTGCCGACATTGTGGAGGATCTGCCCAAAAGCCAATTGGGATATTTTCAGGTTTTTATTTTAATCGTAATTGTAATTTTCATTATGATGTATGTTCTCAATTACTGCTTTTATTTATGCATTATCAATTCTTCTTCCATGTCTAGCTAAATTACCGTAGTCGATATGTAATAATAATTCGGACGGGATTTGATAATAATTGGCGTAATCTTTCTCTTTTCAAAACTCATTTATGGTTTTAGTTTTTAATCAAAATTTCTAAGTAAACGTTCGTCGCGACAGCGAGAACTTATTTAAAAATAGTTTTGCCACGACAGTGGGAAATTAACTAAGGTACGAACCAACAAGCGACAACTGCGGCTAAGACCAGATAGTAAAAACTAGGCATTCGATTTAAAAACAGCGAAAGCGCTTTAAAAAGGATTAGAACTTAGAGATTTTCAAAAAGTAACTTTAACCCCGAACGGGATAGCGACAACATACGTTCCGCCTTATAGTTGCGACTAGCGTCAACAACCATCGTGAGACAAAAGTCTTTAGATCACTATCTTCTTCTTAAACTAAGTTTGAAAACACTTAATACACCAGTAATTTGTCGAATCCCCGAAGAACAAAATTATTGCATATCGATTCATAAATTCATACCTTAATTAACGTTTTAGTTTCTTTTTTTTATACACGTTCCTTCTGCTATTACTCCCTAAAACCTTACCGACATAGCTAAACATAGTAACCCCAGAGAACACTAGATTGATTACGAGTCCCTGTGGGATCGATATCTTTTATTACTACGCGATAGACTGTGCACTTGCAGTTAATTGAGTTAGACATAGAAAGTCGCGATCAAGTTTTTGGCGCCGTTGCCGGGGACCCGTTTAGTCAATAGTGTAATCTTTTGTTACACAGTATAGACTAGGTTAACAATTCTCTCTCCCTCTACTCGTTCTTCGATTGTATGCCAAGTACTCGCTCACAAGGCAACATCTTACAACCTACAATCGCCGAACTAGAGCGCTTCTTACATTTAAGAAGGCGCATCATCGAATATCAACGAAGACACAACATTCCTGATCTTCTAGCTCATCCTCCTGTTGAAGAAGCAAAGATGGCTGAAGGATCTCAGAACAAACCGCTGAAGGCCTACACTACACCTTTTCAGATGGAGCCTCGAAGTAGCATAGCTGCCCCAGCTATCAATCGAACCAATTTCGAACTAAAACCGTCATTGTTGTCAGCTGTACAACAAAATCAATTCTCAGGAAATGCAACTGAGGATCCAAACGAACACTTAACGAAGTTTGTGCAATACGCAGACACAGTGAAAGCAAATGGAGTAACTCTAGACGCAATAAGACTTCGTCTTTTCCCTTTCTCTCTTAGAGATAGAGCTTGGACATGGTTACAATCCTTACCATCCAACTCTGTTACGACGTGGGAACAGTTGAAGAACGTTTTCTTAGCAAGATACTTTCCGCCAAGCAAAACTGCTATGCTTAGAGCCCAAATCAACGGATTTCGACAAAAAGATACTGAATCTCTCTACGAAACGTGGGAAAGGTTCAAAGATATGATGACAGCATGTCCTCACCATGGTTTAGAAGACTGGGTTACGATCTATACTTTCTATAATGGGCTTCTGTATAACACCAGATTAACGGTAGACGCCGCCGCGGGCGGTGCACTTATTGATAAGCCATACGACGAAGCCTATCAACTAATCGAAAACATGTCTCAGAACCACTGCCAATGGGGAGGTGAACGAATTCCAACGGAGAAACCCGCAGTGAAAGGTGGGATGTACGAGATCAGCAGCCTTGAAAAGTTCAACGCTAAAGTAGATGCTCTAGCACAGAAAATCGACAGTCTGACCGTTAACCCAACTGCAACCGTCGCTGCTGTAACTCTAAACTGCGAGTTATGCAGAATCGCCACTCATAATGCGCCCGAGTGCCCATTGCTGGCCGGAATCCCACCAGACCAAGTAAATTACGCTCAAGGAAATCCTTACACAAATACTTATAACCCAGGATGGAGGAACCACCCAAATTTTTCCTACAAGAACGATAATGCCTTGCAAGCACCAGCTGCTCCGCCAGGATATCAGAAACCAGCCGCTGCTACCCAGACTGCCCCTAGGAAATCAAACCTCGAGTTGATGATGGAAAAATTCATAGCTACTCAAGCCCAAACAAACAAAGAATTCCTAAATCAAAACATACACACTAGCGAGCAAATTAAACAGCTGACAGGAAAAGTAGACGCTTTAGCCACCCACAACAAAATGCTCGAAACGCAGATATCACAAGTGGCTCAACAACAAGCCTCTGCAGCTGCCCCAGCTGGAACATTTCCAGGCCAGCCCGAACCTAATCCGAAAGGTCACGCAAACGCTGTTATATTGAGAAGTGGAAAAGAATTGGAAGGCCCAACAGATCCTAGGAACAAAGATTTAGTAATGCAACAGAAATCTGATAAACCAACCGAAAAGGAGTCTGAAACAGAAAAGAAGGAACGTGACGAGTAAAAGGCCGCCAAAGATGAAAACTCATATGTGCCTCCAGCACCATATAAACCACCGATCCCTTATCCTCAAAGATTACTAAACTCCAAAACTTCAAGACAATTTAAGAAATTTTTTGAACATCTGAAACAACTAAACATCACTATTCCTTTCACAGAAGCGATAACTCAAATGCCGTCATACGCTAAGTTTCTTAAAGAAATCTTGTCTAATAAAAGGAAAATAGAGGATAACGAGACAGTGACACTTACTTCCGAATGTAGCGCAATCATTCAAAACCACATGCCTCCTAAACTAAAAGACCCAGGTAGTTTCTCCATACCCTGCGTCATAGGAAAGTTCGTTATAGACAAAGCTCTATGCGATCTATGATCCAGTATAAGCGTCATGCCTTTATCTATATGCAAAAAGCTGAATATGGGAGAACTAAAACCAACTAGAATGTCCGTACAATTGGCTGACCGATCAGTCAAATACCCCGTCGGTATACTGGAAAATGTTCCAGTACGCATAGGCCAATTCTATATCCCAACCGACTTCATAATCATGGACATCAAAGAGGACTCTGTTACCCCAATTATCCTAGGAAGACCGTTCCTAGCTACAGTCTGAGCTATCATAGACGTAAAGAAAGGAAAGCTAACATTCGAAGTAGGAGAAGAAAAGATAGAGTTCATCCTTACTAAATTCTTGAAGGCACCAGCCATCGATGACACATGCTATATAGTAGATGTCATTGACGAATGCATACGAGAATTAGAAAAGGAGGAAACTACATATTCTGAAATCATGAAAATCCAGATCCCTGCTATTCATGAAGACGACAACTGGCGTGCACCATACAAAAATGATAGTCTGAGCGAGATCTTAGCACTCACTCCAAATCACATGCCAGGTCCGAAAAACCCAGCTTTAGAACTTAAAGAGCTACACAAAACCCTCAGGTATGAATTCCTAGATACAGAATTCAAAAGACCAGTAATAGTAAACGCTAATTTAGGACAGTCAGAAACTGAGCGATTATTAGAAGTCCTAAGGAGATACCTAATTGCGTTAGGCTATAATATAAGCGATCTAAAAGGCATAAGTCCCTCCATTTGTATGCACCGTATCATGCTGGAGGAAGACTGCAAAACTTCAAGAGAACATCAGAGAAGGATAAACCCGATCCTAAGCATTGTAGTCAAAGACGAGGTGAAAAAGCTACTAGACGTAGGAATCATATACCCGATCTCCGACAGCCAATGGGTCAGCCCAGTACACGTAGTACCCAAGAAAGGATGCGTTACTGTAGTAAAGAATGAAAAAGGTGAATCGATAACCAAAAGAGTTGTGACCGGAAACAGGATGTGTATCGATTACAGAAAACTGAACAAGGCGACTCGGAAAGATCACTTCCCCTTACCTTTCATAGACCAGATGTTGGAAAGACTAGCGAAATATTCGTACTTCTGCTATCTAGATGGTTATTCGGGATTCTTTCAAATTCCTATTCACCCCGATAACCAGGAAAAGACAACATTCACCTGTCCCTATGGTACTTTTGCTTATCGCCGAATGCCGTTCGGACTATGCAATGCTCCAGCAACCTTTCAAAGATGCATGATGGCAATCTTCGCAGATTTCATAGATGACATCATGGAAGTGTTCATGGATGAATTTTCCGTATGCGGTCAAAGCTTCAAAAACTGCCTGTCGAATTTAGAAATGGTACTCAAAAGATGCGCCAAAGTGAACCTTGTCCTGAATTGGGAAAAATGCCATTTCATGGTCCGACAAGGCATCGTTTTAGGACACGTCATCTCTGAAAAGGGGATCGAAGTAGACAAAGCTAAAATAGAGATCATAAAGGATCTCCAACCTTCGAAAACCGTACGAGAAATACGAAGCTTCTTAGGACACGCTGGATTCTACCGAAGATTCATAAAGGATTTCTCGAAAATCACAAAACCTCTTACAGGTTTGTTAATGAAAGATGCCGAGTTCATCTTCGACAAAGAATTCTTAGAGGCATTCGAAACTCTAAAGTCAGCGCTTATCACCGCACCAATCATGCAACCCCCAGATTGGCGACTACCATTCGAAATCATGTGCGATGCGAGTGATTACGCCGTAGGCGCAGTTCTAGGACAAAGGAAGGACAAGAAGCTTCACGCTATCTACTACGCCAGTAGAACATTAGACCCTGCCCAAATGAACTACGCCACAACAGAAAAGGAACTCTTAGCAGTCGTTTTCGCTCTTGACAAATTCCGTTCCTACTTGGTAGGAGCCAAAATAATCATATATACAGACCACGCTGCCATTAGGTACCTAATAAGTAAAAAGGACGTCAAAACCAAATTATTGAGATGGATCCTATTATTACAAGAGTTCGACTTAGAAATTAAAGATAAGAAGGGAACCGAGAACGTAGTTGCAGATCACTTATCCCATATAGAAGGCATAAAACAAGAACCAGTGCCTATCAATGACGACTTTCCCTACGAACGTCTGATAGCCAAATTGGAAAACGATATGTCTAACTCTACTTCGGAAGAACCGGAACTGGAAAAATCCGTGGAAGCTGTCTATGCCCAAACCACTTTACCGTGGTTTTCCGACATCGTTAATTACCTGGCCGCAGGCGTGCTTCCACCGGATCTAACTTATCAACAAAAGAAAAAATTCTTCCACGACTTAAAGCATTACTACTGGGACGAACCTCTACTCTTCAAACGAGGCACCGACAACTTATATTGTCGTTGTGTCCCAGAGGAAGAAATAGAAGACATCATCACTCAATGCCATTCATCACCATATGGTGGTCACGCTAGCACCTCAAAGACGTGCACTAAAATTCTACAATCTGGACTATTTTGGCCCAGTCTCTGGAAGGATGTCCATATCGCTGTACTAAAATGCGACCGGTGCCAACGCATTGGCAACATCTCACGACGCGATGAAATGCCTCAGAGAGGAATTTTGGAAGTAGAAATCTTTGACGTCTGGGGAATCGACTTCATGGGACCTTTCCCATCTTCTTTTGGAAATAAATATATACTCGTCGCTGTCAACTATGTATCGAAATGGATAGAGGCCGTTGCCGCTCCAACGAATGACACGCGAGTAGTCGTTAAACTCTTTAAAAACGTAATCTTTCCATGATTCGGTGTGCCCAGACTCGTCATTAGTGACGGTGGTTCGCACTTCATATCGCGAATCTTTAACAAACTCCTCTCCAAATATGGAGTCAAACACCGCGTAGCCACACCGTATCATCCACAAACTAGTGGACAAGTGGAGGTTTCGAACAGAGAAATAAAGAAAATTTTAGAAAAGACTGTCACAACCTCCAGGAAAGATTGGTCCTCAAAGCTGAACGAAGCTTTATGGGCTTATAGGACCGCCTTTAAGACACCGATAGGCACCACGCCATTTAAACTAGTCTACGGAAAATCATGTCACCTGCCGGTAGAGTTAGAGCATAAAGCCTTCTGGGCTATTAAGACGCTAAACTTCAACTATACTGCGGCAGGCGAAAAGCGAATCTTGAACCTTCATGAATTGGAAGAGCTAAGATTAGATGCGTACGAGAATGCACGCATCTACAAAGAAAGGACCAAGAAATGACATGATAAATGTTCGATCCGGAAGCAATTCAGAGTGGGAGACATCATGCTCCTATTCAACTCCAGATTGAAACTATTCCCTGGAAAATTAAAATCTATATGGTCTGGACCTTTTGAGGTCACCAAAGTCCTTAAGAGTGGAGCTGTTGAAATCAAGAATCAAATCAACGCACCGTTTATAGTAAACGGACAGCGTTTGAAACATTATAATCAAAGTGAACACATCGACCACATGAGCAATATAAAATTGCTCGAGCTTCCCGAATAGCCTATATCCAAGCTATCGTCAGGCTTCTGACGTTAAAGACAGCGCTGATTGGGAGGCAACCCAAATTCTTCCCCTATTTCTCTTTCTAAATTTATTAAAACTATTCTTTTTGTTAACTTACGATTTCTATAAATTTCTATTATCTTATTTTCCAATATTTATATTTATTTTATATTTTTCTCTTTTATCACTCTTTACTTCTTAAAAATATGATCTGAGTGAATGTGATTCTTTTTCAGGATTTTAAAAGTCGTTCTACTTTTCTCCCGTTTTATCCGACTAACGAGTATGGCCGACATCGACGTTACGACTGTTGTGTTTAGAGGACGAGCTCATTAGGCCAGATTCGAGGCACTGACTCAAAGAAGCTTTGCTTCGACTCTGTACTACGATAGACCCACCATGGACAAGCTAGGAATCCAGGATAGCATTCAGTACTTATTCTACCAATTAGGCTGGGAGCAAACTGCTCTAAAGACCCGATTTGCTACCTTTCACGAACTGACATTCGAATTCCTTAGCTCCCTAAGTTACTTACCTGAATATGGCTATGGATCCACTAAAGAGATGATAACCTTTAGAATGTTTGGAATGGACCAAACACACAACCGTACCACGTTAGCTAACATCCTAGGCTTCCCTAGCGGACCTTTTGTGTTTACCACCACTGAAGAGGATATTGATCTCGAATTAGACCAATTCTGGGGTTCCATCACCGGAAACTATCACCCAGAACCGAACGACATGCACAACAACGAGATACACAATCCACCTTTTCGCTATTTCCATAGGATATTTGCCCATACCCTCTTTGGGAAGGAGGAAAACATTACAACAGTCTCAAAGGACGAGTTGTTCATCCTTCTCTGTGCTTCACAAGGCCGCCCTGTAAATGTTGTCCCTTTTATGATGAGGGCATTTACACGCCTCAATCAGGGCCTAGTCACCATGATCGCCCATGAAATTGGCCTGAGGTATTACCTGAACAAAGTTGTTCGTTTCGGCAACCTCAGATCAATGGACATCCAGTTCTGCTTCAACAGACGTATCTTAGGTACCTTAGGACCAGGAGCCTACAAATACCTCATAGCTGATCAACCTGTCCACCTTTTTACATTGCCCAACCATGAGCTAACCAATATCCATAACAAAGACAATTGGCTTTATGAATTGGACGAGCCTATGGGACCTCCATCACCTCACTCCACACCCCAGGCTTACATGTATGACAATGATCAAATCTCAGAAGCACATGACTATTTATACTACCAAGATTATGAGTCCGAAGTGGAGATCGATCCTGAGACCCCTCCTAACTACCATAACTTTCCTGACCCCACGCCTGAACAAAACACAGACAAGCTAGATACTGTTCTAAGAACTGTAGACGACCTCAAGCTGGAAGTAACCACTATCAAAGATGAATTAACGCGGCTTCACATGGATTTCGTTATTTACATGGACTTGGTTAGCGACCAATTTAATAACGTTATTCAGCAGGTCAACAACTTGAAGAAACCAAAGGAGTGATATTTTAGTTTTCTCTTTAATTTACGTTTACTGCATTTCACATTGTTTTACAGTACTTCATTTTGCAATTGTTTCCTCTTTTTGGATATTGTATTACCTTAAACTCATTTTTCAATTTAATGTTAATTGTTTCCTGTTATTTCTTATTTCGTCATTAGTCCATCATAAGTCAAAATATCATACTTTCCACTGTTAAAACGCCCCACAAGCAAAATTCTGCAGTTCTGCAGAATTTGCTGCTGTGGCGGCCGTCACATTCCCCTGACGGTCGTCACGCGTGTTACGACCGTCACACATCCCTGACGGTCATCACGCAGTAAAAACCCCAATTCTGTCAAAAAAAAGGTTGCGCACCTCTCCACTTCCTCTCTCCTAATTCCCCATTATCCCAATATTAAAACCCACTAAAAACCCTCAGAATCCCCCATTAAACCTCCACCATTTTCAACCTCCAATTCACCCTTATATATTACCCTCTGCATTCCCTTACCTCACCATTCTCTGAAACACCCTATTCTCAAACCTCTGCACTTCTCCCACCAAAATGGCCAGACAAACCAGTGCAAACCCCGATTTGAGCAACATCACTTTCTGAGAAGGAAAGGCCGGCGAACGGCAGCAAACCAACTTCCTAGCATTCCATCAACGGTCGCTTCAACCGACCCGGTATTCTCACCTGGATTCTCTGACAGAACTCGGGATTCTCGATGGCGTAACTTGGATGTTGCTGAGAGCCGGCATCTGGCATCTCTGCACCAATCCCCAACCCACCTACGAGCAACTCACTCTGGAGTTTCTCAGCTCTTTCGCATACGCAACATCATCCAGCGATACCAACCAACTTAAAGGCGCCGCCTGCTTTCGTCTGTTCGGCACTAAATATCAGGTCCCCCAGGACCGCATCGCCGTCATTCTACAATTAACTCACAGCGACGATGCTCACCGCCGCATCTCCGATCAGTTCTACCAAGAGGCCTTCCCTCTCTGGAACCGACTGACCGAAACCACTCCAGACAGTTGGGACACTCTGAACGCCACTCATATCCACAACCCAACTATCCACTACTTCCACCGCGTGCTGAGCAACACAATATTCGCTCGTGACAGTAACCATAAGGTCAAATCGAAGGAGCTGCTTTTCCTCCGTTGCGTGTTCGCTTCGGAACCTGTTAACGTCGCCCCGTTTCTCTTGGCTCATATTCAAGCCAATTGTAACCGCGACTCTAAACCTTTCTATTTCGGTGGCATCATCACATCCATTGCCATAGGCCTCGGTCTTGGCGACCGCCTCCAGACACTCCGCCAGATGCCCCCTGTCTTTCTGGACACCGACCACTGCCGCGCCTTCCACCTCATCAAGGCCCGCCGTGATGGGAGATGTCATCCGGTAGTGCGAGGCCGCACTATCCAGAGCATCATCATGCCTTCACGCACCCGAATGCATCCATAGGATAGAGCCACCTGGCTCTTCGACACCACTGCCCCTGCTGCCCCGACACAGGATGATATCCAAGAGCCCAGGGACGAAGTTCAAGAGGAGCTAGACAGAGCCGACCGGCCTGAGCCATCACAAGCGGCTGCTACCGAAGGCCCTTACACGCGCCGCCGCCCCCGTCCTGCTACTGATGACACATCCGCGGCCCTCCTCCGCTACATCGAGCAACAGAACCAGATGATGGTTATGATGGAGCAGCAGAACCGAAGGGCTGAGGAATTTGAAGCATGGCAAAGAGAGCAAACCGGTCAAATTCAGCAATCTTTGCAGATGATGCACGATATCCATTCCCGCATGGCCGATGAGATGGCACACCTCACTGTGCGAGTCGACGGCCTCCGTGATTACATATTCCACACCGGAGCTATGAACCTCGCCTCACGCGACGCCCCATCCAGAGGTCGAGGAAGAGATCGAGGACGAGGACGGGAATAATAGTATTTTTCATTTTTGTCATTTTTGTTTTCTTTCTTTATTTCCTTTGTATTCCTCCCTTCCGCATTCTTTCAAATCAGTGAGGACACTGATTGAGATAGTGTGGGAGCGGGCCGTTATTTCCCTTTTCATTTCCCTTTTTCATGTTATTTCCCATTTTCCATTGTACTTTCTCTTTCGAATTCTCAATTTAAAGTAATTTTAATTTTCGGCAAATAAGCTCTTATATATATATATATATATATATATATATATATATATATATATATATATATATATATATATATATATATATATATATATATATATATATATATATATATATATATATATATATATATATATATATATATATATATATATATATATATATATATATATATATATATATATATATATATATATATATATATATATATATATATATATATATATATATATATATATATATATATATATATATATATATATATATATATATATATATATATATATATATATATCTCCGTTACGTGAACTCTCCGCGCTTCATATGACATATACAAAGAAACTTTTATCCTCTTCGAAGCATCACGCGATACGCCTAAACCTTACCAAGTTGGAATTTCCGAGAAGAAAGTTTTAACAAAGCTTCTACACCCTGACACCATAGACCTCTAGTTTATGCAAGTCAGTCTCACCGCTTACTCGTATCGAAGCCTCTAGTTTCGACTCAAATAGAACCCCTAGTAGTTTATACGAGCAGTCAGCACCATCCTAAACTCTTCTAAGCAAGAAACCGATGCAAAAGTGTATGATCTCTAGTAAGAATTCAATAATCTTGAAAGAAAAGAAAAGCCATATTGCATGAATACAGAGATATGTCCCTTCTAAGTTAGGTGCTCCTCACCCGAGCATTTAGCCCAACGGTACGAAACTCTTGCGGATTTATAGCAGAATAAGCATATGTGCAAAGAAAAAAAATCAAACTAGCAGAGAGATCAAAAATCACCAACATGTTTTCTTGCCATGAACATGTGTGGATAACGGGCTTAATGTGACTGCGCCAGAACGAAGACGGGTAAAATTTGTAGCGAGAGACTTGAAGCCGAGCTGCAGTAACATGGTTGAGACTGGCCTGCATAAAAGAGAGGCCTTCGAAGACCTACAATAAAGTATCGTCGCCGTATACGCTTTGTTTCCACTGGATCCCCGGTTCCTCTCAACTTGGCATCCGAGAAAATCTGATCAAGGGAAGAGCGTGCCGCGTGCTTGCCGAACTTTAAATTTTTCCTACCTTTACTTGAGGACAAGCAAAGATTCAAGTTTAGGGGAGTTTGATAACGCGAAATTATATATATATATATATATATATATATATATATATATATATATATATATATATATATATATATATATATATATATATATATATATATATATATATATATATATATATATATATATATATATATATATATATATATATATATATATATATATATATATATATATATATATATATATATATATATATATATATATATATATATATATATATATATATATATATATATATTGATGTACTTTTCTACTAATCGGCGACCGTTTTCACTCCGAATTCGGGGCATTCCATGTTATCTGTCTAAGTATTTTGCAGGTATTTAAAGAACAAGTCCAAGCAAAGCAATATGAAGAAAAGGAGCAAAAACAGGTGAAAACCAGATGAAAAACCAAGAGAAAAACAGCAGATACGAGTTCTACTGATGTGACGACCGTCACATAGCCGTTACGCTCGTCATGCGTGTGAGGACCGTCACACATCCATGACGACCGTCATGCACGCAGAACGTGCAAAATGAGGTCACGTGCTATAACTTCCCCTCAAAGACCAAAAGAGTGACCACTAACTCCTACTTTTCTGCCTCAAGCCCACTTCTTGAAGAAATAACCGTTAGATACTCTCTCTATAAAAGGAAGAGGCTGGGACCTGAAAAAGGAAGCCACATTCAAGACAACGAAGTGCTGCCAATTTATCTTCAGAGCAACTTTACCTTTCTCATATTCTTATTTTTTTCTCTTTTTTTTCTCTATATTCTTTGGTATTTTTGTACTTTCCTTTTCTTGTACGATCAGTTGGCACAAAGACCAGAATCCTGCCGACATTGTGGAGGATCTGCCCAAAAGCCAATTGGGATATTTTCAGGTTTTTATTTTAATCGTAATTGTAATTTTCATTATGATGTATGTTCTCAATTACTGCTTTTATTTATGCATTATCAATTCTTCTTCCATGTCTAGCTAAATTACCGTAGTCGATATGTAATAATAATTCGGACGGGATTTGATAATAATTGGCGTAATCTTTCTCTTTTCAAAACTCATTTATGGTTTTAGTTTTTAATCAAAATTTCTAAGTAAACGTTCGTCGCGACAGCGAGAACTTATTTAAAAATAGTTTTGCCACGACAGTGGGAAATTAACTAAGGTACGAACCAACAAGCGACAACTGCGGCTAAGACCAGATAGTAAAAACTAGGCATTCGATTTAAAAACAGTGAAAGCGCTTTAAAAAGGATTAGAACTTAGAGATTTTCAAAAAGTAACTTTAACCCCGAACGGGATAGCGACAGCATACGTTCCGCCTTAGAGTTGCGACTAGCGTCAACAACCATCGTGAGACAAAATTCTTTAGATCACTATCTTCTTCTTAAACTAAGTTTGAAAACACTTAATATACCAGTAATTTGTCGAATCCCCGAAGAACAAAATTATTGCATATCGATTCATAAATTGATACCTTAATTAACGTTTTAGTTTCTTTTTTTTTATACACGTTCCTTCTGCTATTACTCCCTAAAACCTTACCGACCTAGCTAAACATAGTAACCCCAGAGAACACTAGATTGATTACGAGTCCCTGTGGGATCGATATCTTTTATTACTATGCGATAGACTGTGCAATTGCAGTTAATTGAGTTAGACATAGAAAGTCGCGATCAACGCACAGGCATGCACACACACGCATACAAAAACGCGCGTACACACACACACACACCTACACACTCACACGCACATACACAAACACACGCGCGCGCGTGCACACCCACTCTCTCCCACACACACACAAACACATGTGCACGCGTGCAAACATACACACACGCACACTTGCACAAACACACACGTGCGCGCGTGCACCCACGCGTGCGTGCACCTACACACACGGACACACACACACACACTCACGCAAGCACACACACACGCGTGTGCACACTCTCGCTCTCTCTCTCTCTCACACACACACACATACACACACGTGCGCGCACACACAAACAGGCACACAAGCTCGCACACACACACACACATATGCGCGCACACAAACACACACACACACACACAAACACACAAGTGTGCCCGAGCGTGCGTATACGCATACAAACACACACGCACGCACACACGTACACACGCATGCACGCACACACATACACACACACACTCACATGTGCACACAAACATACGCACACACACATACGCGCGCATACGCACACGCACACACGCATACACACACATGCACACACGCACTCGTGTGCACACAAACACGTGCGTGCACACACAGACACACACACGCTCACACATACACACACTCACACACACACAGACACGCGCGCGCCTGCGCTTACCCTTTCTCACACAAACACACACAAACACACACACACACACACATGTGTGCGCGCACACACACACACACGCACACACATGTGGGCGCACACGTGCGCGCACATATTCGCACACACACACGAACACGTGCGTGCGCGTGCGCTCACACTTACACACGCATGCGCGCCCACACACACACACACCCACACAAACGCATACACAAGCGCGCGTGCATACACACGCACTCACACACACACACACACACACACACTCACACGCACACACACACAAACACGTCCGTGCACACACACTCTCTCTCACACACACACACACATGCGCGCGCATGATCTCACACACACACACACACACACGTGCGTGCACAAACACTCGCGCGTGCAGATTCACACACAGACACATACACACATACGCAAGCACACACACACACGTGCGCACACACACTCTCTCTCTCTCTCTCTCACATACAGACAAACACACAAACACACACGCGCACACACAGGGACGCACGCACGCACGCACGAATGCACACACACACAAAAACACGCACACGCGCGTGTTTGCGCACACACATAAACACGCGCGCGCACGCACAGACACACACGCGTGGGCTCACTCACACACACACACTCACGTACGCACACACAAACACACAAGTACGCCCGTGCGCGCGTACGCGCACACACATACACGCACGCACTCATGCACACACACACACGTACGAACATACACACACACACACACACACGAGCGCACAAACACACACACACACACACACACGTGTTTGCACTCTCTCTCTCTCCCTCTCTCTCACACACACACACACACAAACACACACACGTGTGCGCACACACGCATGCACATACACAAGCGCGTGCACATACACACACACACACATACACACGCGTGCGCGCACTCACAGACACACACACACCCACACATGCAAGCACGTGCGCACACACACACACAAACACACAAACACGCGCGAGCGTGCAAACATACACACGCGTGCGCACACACATACACATACACGCGCACGCACGCACACACACACAGACACACAAACACACATACACACGCGTGCGCGCCTGTGCGCTCACACCCATACACATGTGCGCACACACGCACACACACACACACACACGCAGGCATGCAGGCACACACACATCCACGCGCGCACACACACACACACACACACCTGCACAGACACACAAAAACACACGCACGCGCACACGCAGACGCACACACACACACACATACTTGCACGCAACACAGACACACACATACACAAACACACACGCGCGCACACACACACAAACACACGCGCACGCACACACGCGCGTACTCAGTGATACACACACACGTGCGTGCACACATACACACACCCACACTTGCGTAGACACATACACGCATACACACACTCACTCACACACGCCGCACGCGCACACACGCGCGCATGCACGCGTGCTCACACACACACACACATGCAGGCACGTAGGCACACGTCCACAGATACACACACACATACACCTGCGCAGACACACATACACACACACACGCACGCGTGCACGCTCACTTAGACACACACGCGCGCACACACATTGTCACACACACACATGAAAATGCGCGCGCGTGCTCATACACACACGCACACGCGTGCGCACACATAAAAATACACACGCACACGCATGCACACTCACGTATAGACACGCGCACACACACACACACATGCATACACAAACGTGCTTGCATACAGACACACACACACACACACACATACACAAACACGCGCGCGAGCGCAGGCACTATCTCTCACACACATACAAACACATGCGCGTGCGTGCGAACACACACACACACACACACTCGAACACACACACACAAACACACACACACGCACGCGCGCGCGCGCTCGTGCACCCGCACACGTGCGTGCACATACACACACGGACACTCTCTCTCTCACACACACAAACACACACGTGCGCACACACACACGCACACACGGACGCACGCACGCACCCATGCACGCGCACACACCCACAAAAAGGCACATGCGCTCACACACACACACACACACACACACAAACACACACACGTGCGTGCACACACGCACACACAAACAAGCGCGTGCACACACACACATACACACGCGTGCACACACTCACACACACACACACACACACACATGCAAGCATGTGCGCGCACACACACACAAACACAAACACACAAACACGCGCGAGCATGCAAACATACACACGCGTACGCATACACACACACATACGCACGCACGCACACACGCTCACACCCACAAACACACAAACACACATACACACGCGCACGCGCCTGTGCGGTCACACCCATACACACGTGCGCACACACGCACACACACACACACGCAGGCATGCAGGCACGCACACACCCACGCGCACACACACACACACACACCTGCAAAGACACACACAAAAATACACGCGCGCGCACACACAGACACACACGCACCTGCGCAGATCCCCACATACGCGCGCATGCGCGCAACACAGACACACACATACACAAACACACACGCGCACACACACACAAACACACACGCGTACACAGTGATACACACACACACACACGTGCGCGCACACACACACACACCCACACCTGCGCAGACACACACACCCGCGCGCACACACACACTCACACACGCCGCACGCACACACACACACACACACCTGCGCAGACACACACACACACACACACATAAACACACACGCGCACACACGAACAGACACACGCGTGCGCACACGCACACACACACAAGGGCACGTGCGTGCATACACACCCACACGCACGCACGCACACATGCACTAACTCTTTCCGCTCGCACACACACACGCACACACACACACACACAAGACACGTGCACACACACAAACACACGCGCATACACACACACGCGCACACATGGGCACACACACACATGAACACGCGCGCGCGTGCTCTTACAAACATGCACACGCGTGCGCGCACATATAAATACACACGCGCACACACATACACACACACGAATACACAAACGTGCATGCACACACACACACACACACACACACTCACACACATACACACACACACACATACACTCACACACACATACTCACACACAAACACAGACGCGCGCGTGGGCACACCCTCTGTCTCACACACATACAAACACATGCGCGCGCGTGCGAACAAACACACACACACACAGACACGCACGCGCGCGCGTGCATCCTCACACGTGCGTGCACATACACACACGGACACACACACACACACTCACACGCAAGCACACGCACACGCGTGCGCACACTCTCTCTCTCTCTCTCACACACACACACACACCCATACACACACACACACACACACACGTGCGCACACACACACACACGGATGCACGCACGCACCCATGCACGCGTACACACCCACAAACATGCACACACGCTCACACACACACACACACACACACACCTGCGCACAAACAAACACACACACACAAACACACAAGCGCGCCCGAGCGCACGTACGCGCATACAACATACACACACAAGCATGCACACACGCATGCACACACGCACGCACGCACACACGTACACACGCACACACATGTGCGCACACACACACGCACACACAAACACGCAGGCACGCACTCACGCGCAAACTGATACACACACACACACACTTGCGCATACACATACACACACACACACGCAGGCACGCACGCACACACACCCACACACGCACGTACGCACACACACACGCGCACGCACACACACACATGCACACACGCACTCTCTCTGACACACACACACACACGTGCGCGCACACACACGCATGCACACACACACCCGTGCACGCACACACACCCACACACAAACAAACACGCGCGCGCGTGCTCTCACATATACACACACATGCGCGAACATACACACACATCCACGCAAATGCATACACAAACGCGCATGCACATACACACACACACGCACACACACACACACACACGCACACACACACACACACTCATACGCACACATGCACACACACACGCACACACATGCGCGCACACATGCCCTCGCACACACACACGCATAAACACATATGCGCGCACACATGCGCACACACACACACACGATCATGCGTGCGCGCATGCTCATGCACACACACACACACGTTCGCGCACATATAAATACACACGCACACGCATGCACACACGCACACACACATACACACACATACACAAACGCGCGTGCATACACACACACACACACTCACACACACATATACAAATACACGCGCACGCGTGCGTTCACACTCTCCCTCACACACACAAACACATCTGTGCGTGTGCGAACATACACACACGCACACTCGCACAAACACACACACGCGCGTGCACCTACACACACAGACACACACACACTCACGCAAGCACACACACACACGTGCGCACACTCTCGCTCTCTCTCTCTCACACACACACGCACGCACGCACACACACATGCATGCACCCATGCACGCGCACACACCCGCAAACAGACACACGTGCTCGCTCGCCCACAAACACACACACATATGCGCACACACAAACACACACACACACACATAAACACACAAGTGGCCCAAGCGCGCGTACGCACATATAAACACACGCACGCATGCACACACGTACACACGCATGCACGCACACACACACACACACACACTCACATGTGCACACACTCACATGCGCACACGCACTCACATACGCACACACACACACACACACACACACACACTCACATGCGCACACACACACGCACTCACATGCGCACACACACACACCCACACACACACACGCACGCACACGCACACACACACACACACACACACATGTACACAAACACGTGCGTGCACACACAGACACACACACGCACACGCATACACACACACACACACACGCGCGTGCGCATACTCTTTCTCACACAAATACACACACACACATGTGCACGCACACACATACGCGCACACACACACACATGCGCGCACACATTCACACACACACACGAACACACGCGTGCACTCACACTTACACACGCATGCGCGCACATAAACAGACACGCACACGCACACACACACACACACACACAGACACAAACGCATACACAAACACGCGTACATACACACACACTCGCATACACACACACACACACACTTACACGCACGCACACACAAACACGTCTGTGCATACACACTTTCTCACACACACACACATGCGCGCGCGTGATCTCGCACACACACACGTGCGTGCACAAACACTCGCGCGTGCACATTAACACACAGACACATACACACACACACGCAAGCACACACACACACACATGCGCACACTCTCTCTCTCTCTCTCTCTCTCTCTCACACACACACACACACAAACTCACTCACACGCACACACACACACACACAGGGACGCACGCACGCATGAATGCACACACACACACAAACACGCACACGCGCGTGCTTGCGCACACATATAAACAAGCGTGCGCACAAACACACACGCGCGCGCTTACACACACACACACTCATGTACGCACACACAAATACACAAGCACGCCCGTGCGCGCGCACGCGCATACACATACACGCACGCACTCACGCACACACATACGCACGCGTACGAACGTACGCACACACATGCCCGCACACACACACACAAGCGCGCAAACACACACACGTGTGCACACTCTCTCTCTCTCTCTCTCTCTCACACACACACACACACGTGCTCACACTCTCACACACACACACATACACACAAACACACACACATACAAACACACACACGTGCGCGCACACACGCACACACACACACAAGCGTGTGCATACATACACACATACATACGCGTGCGCACACTCACACACGCACATATGCAAGCACGTGCGCACATACACACACAAACACACAAACGCGCACGAGCGTGCAAACATACACACGCGTGCGCACACACACACACATACACACGCACGCACGCACGCACACACGCAAACACAGACACACAAACACACATACACGCACGCGCGCGTGTGCGCTCACACCCAATCACACGTGCGCACACACACACACACACACGCAGGCATGCAGGTATGCACGCACCCACGCACACACACACACACACATTCACCTGCACAAACACACACCAAAACACACGCGCGCGCGCACACAGACCAACACACACACCTGCGCAGATACACACACACACGCGCGTGCGCGCAACATAGACACACGCATACACAAACACACACACGCATACACACACAAACACACGCGCAGGCACACACGCGCGTACACAGTGATACACACACACACGTGCACGCATACACACACACCCACGGCGCACGTGTGCACACACAAGCTCACACGCGCATGCGCTCTTGCGTGCTCACACAAACACACACACGTGTGCGTGCACACGCACACACACACCTGCGCAGACATACATACACACGCACTCACACACGCCGCACGCATGCACGCTCACCCACACACACATGCAGGCACGCAGGCACGCGCCCACACATACACACACACACACACACCTGCGCAGACACACATGCGCGCATGCGCGCACACTTAGACACACACGCGCACACACACGCCCACACACACACACGCATGCGCGCACACACATACACACACACGCGCGTGCGCACATACACACCCACACGCACGTATGCACACATGCACTAACTCACGCCGCTCGCACAGATACACACACACGCACACACACACACACACGTGCATACACACACACACACACGCATACACACACGCGTGCACACACATGAGCATACACAAACACGAACACGCATGTGCATGCTCACACATACACGCACACGCACTCACACACACACGCATACACAAACGCGTGTGCACACACGCACACACACACAATCACACACACATATATATACACACGCGCGTGCACACACATTCTCTCTCACACACACACAAACACATATGCGCGCGTGCGTACATACACACACGCACACTCGCGCACACACACACACATGCGTGCATGCACCCACGTGTGCGTGCACCTACACACACAGACACACACACACAAACACTCACGCAAGCACACACACACACACACGTGCGCACCCTCTCGCTCTCACACACACACACACACGCACTCACACACACACACACACGTGCGCGCGCACACACACACACACACGGGCACACGCACGCACCCATGCACGCGCACACACCTAAAAACAGGCACACACGCTCGCACACACACACACACATATGCGCACACACAAACACACACACACAAACACACAAGTGTGCCCCAACGTGCGTACGCCCATATAAACACACACGCACACACACACGTACACACGCATGCACGCACACACACACGTACACACGCATGCACGCACACACACACGTACACATGCACACACACACACACACACACGCACGCACACACAGACACACGCACACACACACGCACACACAGACACACACGTACACGCACATGCGCACACACACACACACGCATGCACTCGCGTGCACACAAACACGTGTTTACACACACAGACACACATACACGCACACGCATACACACACACGCGCGCGCGCGCTCGTGCGCGTACTCTTTCTCACACAAACACACACACACACATGTGCGCGCACACACACACATGCACACACACACACACACACACACACGTGCGCACACACATTCACACACACACACACACACACGAAAACGCGTGTGCGCGTGCTCTCACACTTATACACGCATGCGCGCACATAAACAGACACGCACACGCACACACACACATACACAGACACACACCCACACAAACGCATACACAAACGCGCGTGCATACACACACACACTTGCGCATACACACTCACACACACACACTCACACGGACACACACACAAACACGTTCGTGCGCACACACTCTCTCACACACAAACATACATGCGTGTGCATGATCTCTCACACACACACACACACACACGCACGTGCGTGCACAAACCCTCGCGCGTGCACATACACACATGCAAGCATACACACACACACGTGCGCACACACTCTCTCTCTCTCTCACACACACACATACACACAAACACACTCACACACACACGCGCACAAACAGGGACGCACGCACGCACGCATGAATGCGCACACACACACAAACACGCACACGCGCGTGCTTGCGCACACACATACACATGCGCGTGCGCATAAACACACACGCGCGCGCTTGCACACACACACTCACGTAAGCACACACAAACACACAAGCACGCCCGTGCGCGCGTACGCGTAAACACATACAGGCACGCACGCACGCACACACATACACGTACGAACGCACACACACGCACGTGCCTGCACACACACACCGAAAGACACACACGAGCGCGCAAACACACACACACACACACACACACACACACGTGTGCGCACTCTCTCTCTCTCTCTCACACACACACACACAAACACACACACGTGTGCTCACACTCTCTCACATACACACACACACACACACAAACACACACACGTGTGCGCATACATGCACACACACACAAGCGCGTGCACACACACACATACACACGCGTGCGCACACTCACACACACACACACATGCAAGCACGTGCGCACATACAAACACACAAACACACGCGAGCGTGCGAACATACACACGCGTGCGCGCATACATACATACACATGCAAGCACGTGCGCACATACATACACAAACACACATACAGACGCACGCGCGCGCGTGTGCGCTAACTCCCATACACACTGATAACGCGAAATCATATATATATATATAATGATGTAATTTTCTACTAATCGGCGACCGTTTTCACTCCGATTTCAGATATTTCCACACTATTTGCCCAGTATTTTGCAGGTATTCAAAGTCCATGCTCAAATGGAGCAAGATAAAGAAAAGAAGCATTTACAGGTGAAAACCAAGTGAAAATCAGGCCAAAAAGCAGCAAAAACGAGTTCTGCTGATATGACGACTGTCACAAGGGTGTGACGACCGTCATGCGTGTGACGACCGTCATGGAGTTAAAATGCAGTTTTCTGAACATGCTATCAAGTGATGAAAATGCCAAAGAGAAGTGGACCACTAGCTCCTATATTTTCTGATATCATTCCCACTTTCCGAAGAAATAAACCGTTGAATATCCCATCTATAAAAGGAGGTAGCTGGTACCAGAAAAAGAGAGCCGGATTGAAGAGACGAAGTGCTGCCAATTTACTTTCAGAGCAATATTCAGTTTCCCATTTTCTTATCGTTGTTTTATTTCCTTTTCTCTTTCCTTCCTTACAATTGTTGTTTTACCTTCCCATTTCTATTCTGTACGAGTAATTGGCATAAAGACTAAATCCTGCCGCCATTTTGGAGGATTTCCCAAAAGCCAAATCAAATTGTTTACATGTTTCTATTCTAATCGTAAATTGAATTGCTATTCCCTATTGTAATGCATATTATTATTTTTTGCCATTATTTACGTATTGTTAATTTATATTCCATGTCTGGCTAAATCTTAAGTAATCGGTATGTAATAAATAATCTGATAGGATTCAATAATTAACCGGTGTATATCTACCTTTTCAAAAACTTATTTATGGCTTCAGTTTTTAAATCGATTTTTCTAAATAAACCTTCGTCGCGACAGCGAGAAATTATTTACAGTAGTTTTGCCACGACAATGGGAAATTCATAAAGGTACGAGCCAACAAGCGACAGTTGAGGCTAAGACCAGATAGTAAAAACTAGGCATTCATTTTAAAAACAGCGACAACGCTTTAAAAGGAATTAGAACTTAATAGTTTTCAAAAAGTAACTTTAACCCCGAACGGGATAGCGACAGCATACGTTCCGCCTTAGAGTTGCGACTAGCGTCAACAACCATCGTGAGACAAAGGTCTTTAAACCATCATTTTCTTCTTAAACTATTTTTGAAAACCTAAAGACACCGGTGACCTATAGAATCCCTGAAGAAGTAACATATTACATACCAATTCAAACATTTATACCTTAAGTAAAAGCTTTAGTTCCCTTTAGTTTACGCATTTATTTTGTTATTATTCCCCTAAAACATTACCAACCTAGCTAAACACAGTAACACCCGATAATACTAGTTTGATTATGAGTCCCTGTGGGATCAATATCTATTATTACTACGCGATAGACTGTGCACTTGCAGTTAATTGAGTTAGACATAGAAAGTCGCGATCAAGTTTTTGGCGCCGTTTCCGGAGACCCGTTTAGTCAATAGTGTAATCTTTTGTTACACAGTATAGACTAGGTTAACAATTCTCTCTCCCTCTACTCGTTCTTCGATTGTATGCCAAGTACTCGCTCACAAGGCGACATCTTACAACCTACAATCGCCGAACTAGAGCGCTTCTTACATCTAAGAAGGCGCATCATCGAATATCAATGAAGACACAATATTCCTAATCTTCTAGCTCATCCTCCTGTTGAAGAAGCAAAGATGGCTGAAGGACCTCAAAACAAACCGCTGAAGGACTACGCTACACCCTCTCAGATGGAACCTCGAAGTAGCATTGCTGCCCCAGCTATCAATCGAACCGATTTCAAACTAAAACCGTCATTGCTGTCAGCTGTACAACAAAATCAATTCTCAGGAAATGCAACTGAGGATCCAAACGAACACTTAACAAAGTTTGTGCAATACGCAGACACAGTGAAGGCAAATGGAGTAACTCCAGACGCAATAAGACTTCGTCTTTTTCTTTTCTCTCTTAGAGATAGAGCTTGGACATGGTTACAATCCTTACCATCCAACTCCGTTACGACGTGGGAACAGTTGAAGAACGTTTTCTTAGCGAGATACTTTCCGCCAAGCAAAACTGCTATGCTTAGAGCTCAAATCAACGGATTTCGACAAAAAGATACTGAATCTCTCTACGAAGCGTGGGAAAGGTTCAAAGATATGATGAGAGCATGTCCTCACCACAGTCTAGAAGACTGGGTGACGATCCATACTTTCTACAACGGGCTTTTGTATAACACCAGATTAACGGTAGACGCCGCCGCGGGCGGTGCACTTATGGATAAGCCATACAACGAAGCCTATCAAATAATCGAAAACATGTCTCAGAACCACTGCCAATGGGGAGGCGAACGAACTCCAGCAGAGAAACCCGCAGCGAAAGGTGGGATGTACGAGATCAGCAGCCTTGAAAAGTTCAACGCTATAGTATATGCTCTAGCACAGAAAATCGACAGTCTGACCGTTAACCCAACTGCAACCGTAGCTGCTGTAACTCCAAACTGCGAGTTATGCGGAATCGCCACTCATAATGCGCCTGAGTGCCCATTGTTGGCCGGAATCCCACCAGATCAAGTAAACTACGCTCAAGGAAATCCTTATGCGAACACTTACAACCCAGGATGGAGGAACCACCCAAATGTTTCCTACAAGAACGATAATGCCTTGCAAGCACCCGCTGCTCTGCCAGGATATCAGAAACCAGCCGTTGCTGCCCAGACTGCCCCTAGGAAATCAAACCTCGAATTGATGATGGAAAAATTCATAGCTACTCAAGCTCAAATAAACAAAGAATTCCTGAATCAAAACATACACACTAGCGAGCAGATTAAATAGCTCACTGGAAAAGTAGACGCTTTAGCCACCCACAATAAAATGCTCGAAACGCAGATATCACAAGTGGCTCAACAACAAGCCTCTGCAGCTGCCCCAGCTGGAACATTTCCAGGCCAACCCGAACCTAATCCGAAAGGTCACGCAAACGCTGTTATATTGAGAAGTGGAAAAGAATTGGAAGGCCCAACAGATCCTAGGAATGAAGATTTAGTAATGCAACAGAAATCTGATAAACCAACCGAGAAGGAGTCTGAAACAGAAAAGAAGGAATGTGACGAGCAAAAGGCCGCCAAAGATGAAAACTCATATGTGCCTCCAGCGCCATATAAACCACCTATCCCTTATCCTCAAAGATTACTAAACTCCAAAACTTCAGGACAATTTAAGAAATTTGTTGAACTTCTGAAACAGCTAAACATCACTATCCCGTTCACAGAAGCGATAACTCAAATGCCGTCATACGCTAAGTTTCTTAAAGAAATCTTGTCTAATAAAAGGAAAATAGAGGATAACGAGACAATGACACTCACTGCCGAATGTAGCGCAATCATTCAAAACAACATGCCTCCTAAACTAAAAGACCCAGGTAGTTTCTCCATACCCTGCGTCATATGAAAGTTCGTTATAGACAAAGCTCTATGCGATCTAGGAGCCAGTATAAGTGTAATGCCTTTATCTATATGCAAAAAGTTGAATATGGGAGAACTAAGACTAACTAAAATGTCTGTACAATTGGCTGACTGATCGGTCAAATATCCCGTCGGTGTACTGGAAAACGTTCCAATACGCATAGGCCAATTCTATATCCCAACCGACTTCATAATCATGGACATCAAAGAGGAATCTGTTACCCCAATTATCCTAGGAAGACCGTTCCTAGCTACAGCCGGAGCTATCATAGACGTAAAGAAAGGAAGGCTAACATTCGAAGTAGGAGAAGAAAAGATAGAGTTCATCCTTACTAAGTTCTTGAAGGCACCAGCTATAGATGACACAAGCTATATAGTAGATGTTGTTGACGAATGCTTACGAGAATTAAAGAAGGAGGAAACTACATATTCTGAAACCATGAAGATCCAGATCCCTGCTATTCATGAAGACGACAACTGGCGTGCACCATACAAAGATGATAGTCTGAGCAGATCTTAGCACTCACTCCAAATCACATGCCAGGTCCGAAAAACCCAACTTTAGAACTTAAAGAGCTACCTAAAACCCTCAGGTACGAATTCCTAGATACAGAATTCAAAAGACCAGTAATAGTAAACGCTAATTTAGGACAATCATAAACTGAGCAACTATTAGAAGTCCTAAGGAAATACCCAACTGCGTTAGGCTATAATATAAGCGATCTAAAAGGCATAAGTCCCTCCATCTGTATGCATTGTATCATGCTGGAGGAAGACTGCAAAACTTCAAGAGAACATCAGAGGAGGATAAACCCAATCCTAAGCACTATAGTCAAAGACGAGGTGAAAAAGTTACTAGACGCAAGAAACATATACCCGATCTCCGACAGCCAATGGATTAGCCCAGTACACGTAGTACCCAAGAAAGGAGGCGTTACTGTAGTGAAGAATACAAAAGGCGAATCGATAACCCAAAGAGTTGTGACCGGAAACAGGATGTGTATCGATTACAGAAAACTGAACAAGGCAATTCGGAAAGATCACTTCCCCTTACCTTTCATAGACCAAATTTTAGAAAGACTAGTGAAACACTCGTACTTCTGCTATCTAGATGGTTATTCGGGATTCTTTCAAATTCCTATTCACCCCGATGGCCAGGAAAAGACAACATTCACCTGTCTCTACGGTACTTTTGCTTATCGCCGAATGTCGTTCGGACTGTGCAATGCTCCAGCAACCTTTCAAAGATGCATGATGACAATCTTTACGGATTTCATAGATGACATCATGGAAGTGTTCATGGATGACTTCTCTATATGCGGACAAAGCTTCGAAAGCTGCCTGTCAAATTTAGAAATGGTACTCAAAAGATGCGCTAAAGTGAACCTTGTCCTTAATTGGGAAAAATGCCATTTCATGGTCCGACAAGGCATTGTCTTAGGACACGTCATATCTGAAAAAGGGATTGAAGTTGACAAAGCCAAAATAGAGATCATAAAGGATCTCCAACCTCCGAAAACTGTTTGAGAAATACGAAGCTTCTTAGGACACGCTGGATTCTACCGAAGATTCATAAAGGATTTCTCGAAAATCACAAAACCTCTTACAGGTTTATTAATGAAAGATGCCGAGTTCATCTTCGACAAAGAATGCTTAGAGGCATTCGAGACTCTAAAGTCAGCACTTATCACCGCACCAATCATGCAACCCCCAGATTGGCGACTACCATTCGAAATCATGTGCGATGCGAGTGATTACGCTGTAGGCGCAGTTCTAGGATAAAGGAAAGACAAAAAGCTTTACGCTATCCATTACGCCAGTAGAACATTAGACCCTGCCCAAATAAACTATGCCACAACGGAAAAGGAACTTCTAGCAGTCGTATTTGCTCTTGAAAAATTCCGTTCCTATTTGGTAGGAGCCAAAATAATCATATACACAGATCACGCTGTCATTAGGTACCTAATAAGCAAAAAGGACGCCAAATCCAAATTATTGAGATGGATCCTATTATTGCAAGAGTTCAACTTAGAAATTAAAGATAAGAAGGGGACCGAGAACATAGTTGCAGATCACTTATCCCGTATAGAGGGCATCAAACAAGAACCGGTGCCTATCAATGACGATTTTCCCTACGAACGTCTGATAGCCAAATTGGAAAGCGATATGTCCAACTCAACTTCGGAAGAACCAGAACTGGAAAAAGCCGTGGAAGCTGTCTATGCCCAAGCCACTCTGCCGTGGTTTGTCGACATCGTAAATTACTTGGCCGCAGGCGTGCTTCCACCGGACCTGACTTATCAACAAAAGAAGAAATTCTTCCACGACTTAAAGTATTACTACTGGGACGAACCTCTACTCTTCAAACGAGGCGCCGACAACTTATACCGTCGCTGTGTCCCAGAGGAAGAAATAGTATACATCATCTCCTAATGCCATTCAGCACCTTATGGTGGTCATGCTAGCACCTCAAAGACGTGCGCTAAAATTCTACAATCTGGCCTATTTTGGCCCAGTCTCTGGAAGGATGTCCATATTGCTGTACTAAAATGCGACCGGTGTCAACGCACCGGCAACATCTCACGACGCGACGAAATGCCACAGAGAGAAATTTTAGAAGTAGAAATCTTAGACGTCTGGGGAATCGACTTCATGGTACCTTTCTCGTCTTCTTTTGGAAATAAATATATACTCGTCGCCGTTGACTATGTATCTAAATGGATAGAGGCAGTTGCCGCTCCAACAAATGACACGCGAGTAGTCGTTAAACTCTTTAAAAACACAACATTTCCTAGATTCGGTGTACCCAGACTCGTCATTAGTGACGGTGGTTCGCACTTCATATCGCGAATCTTTGACAAACTCCTCTCCAAATACGGAGTCAAACACCGCGTAGCCACACCGTATCATCCACAAACTAGTGGACAAGTGGAGGTTTCGAACAGAGAAATAAAGCAAATTTTAGAAAAGACTGTCGCAACCTCTAGGAAAGGTTGGTCCTCAAAGCTGAATGAAGCTTTATGGGCTTATAGGACCGCCTTTAAGACACCAATAGGCACCACACCATTTAAACTAGTTTACGGAAAATCATGTCACCTGCCGGTAGAATTAGAGCATAAAGCCTTCTGGGCTGTTAAGACGCTAAACTTCAACTACACTGCGGCAGGAGAGAAACGAATCTTGAACCTTCATGAATTGGAAGAGCTCAGATTAGACGCGTACGAGAATGCACACATCTACAAAGAAAGAACCAAGAAATGGCATGATAAACGTTCGATCCGGAAACAATTCAGTGTGGGAGACATCGTGCTCCTATTCAACTCCAGATTGAAACTCTTCCTTGGAAAATTAAAATCTAGATGGTCTGGACCTTTTGAGGTCACCAAAGTCCTCAAGAGTGGAGCTGTTGAAATCAAGAATCAAATCAACGCACCGTTTATAGTAAACGGACAACGTTTGAAACACTATAATCAAAATGAACACAGCGACCACGTGAGCAATTTGAAATTGCTCGAGCTTCCCAAATAGCTTATATCCAAGCTATCGTCAGGCTTCTGACGTTAAAGACAGCGCTGATTGTGAGGCAACCCAATTTTCCCCATTTTTTCCTTCTAAATTTATTAAAACTATGTTTTTCTTTTAACTTATAATTTCTATAAATCTCTATTTTCTTATTTTCTAATATTTATTTTATTTTATTTTTATCACCCTTTGCTTCTTAAAATTATGATCTGAGTGAATGTGATTTTTCCAGGATTTTAAAGTCGTTCTACTTTTCTCCCGTTTTTATCCGACTAACGAGTATGGCCGACATTGACGTTACGACTGTTGTGTTTAGAGGACTAGCTCGCAAGGCCAGATTTGTGGCACTGACTCAGAGAAGCTTTGCTTCGACTCTGTACTACGATAGACCCACCATGGACAAGCTAGGAATCCAAGATAGCATTCAGTATTTATTTAACCAATTAGGCTGGGAGCAAACTGCTCTAAAGACTCGATTTGCTACCTTCCGTGAACTGACGTTCGAATTCCTTAGCTCCTTAAGTTACTTACCTGAACATTGCTATGGATCGACTAAAGAGCTGATAACCTTTAGAATGTTTGGAATAGACCAAACACACAACCGTACCATGTTAGCTAACATCCTAGGCTTCCCTAGCGGACCTTTTGTGTTTACCACCACTGAAGAGGATATTGATCTCGAATTAGACCAATTCTGGGGTTCCATCACCGGTAACTATCACCCAGAATCGAATGACATGCACAACAACGAGATACACAATCCAGCCTTCCGCTATTTCCATAGGATTTTAGCTCATACCCTCTTTGGGAAGGAGGAAAACATTACAACAGTCTCAAAGGACGAGTTATTCATCCTTCTCTGTGCTTCACAAGGTCGCCCTGTAAATGTTGTCCCTTTTATGATGAGGGCATTTACACGCCTAAATCAGGAACCGCACTCACCCATTTTAATAGGAGGCCTAGTCACCATGATCGCCCACGAAATTGGCCTGAGGTATTACCTGAACAAAGTCGTTCGTTTCGGCAACCTCAGATCAATGGACATCCAGTTTTGCTTCAACAGACGTATCTTAGGTACCTTAGGACCAGGAGCCTACGAATACCTCATAGCTGATCAACATGTCCACCTTTTCACATTGCCCAACCATGAGCTAACCAGTATCCATAACAAAGATAATTGGCTTTATGAATTGGACGAGCCTATGGGACCCCCATCACCTCACTCCACACTCCAGGCTTACATGTATGACAATGATCAAATCTCAGAAGCACATGACTATTTGTACTACCAAGATTATGAGTCCGAAGTGGAGATAGACCCTGAGACCCCTCCTAATTACCATAACTTTCCTGACCCCACGCCTGAACAAAACACAAACAAGTTGGACACCGTTCTAAGAACTATGGACGACCTCAAGCTGGAAATAACCACTATCAAAGATGAATTAACGCAGCTTCACATGGATTTCGTTACTTACATGGACGTAGTTAGCGACCAATTTAATGACGTTATTCAGCAGGTCAACAACTTGAAGAAACCAAAGGAGTGCTATTTTAGTTTTCTCTTTAATTTTAGTTTACTGCATTTCACATTGTTTCACATTATTTCATTTTGCAATTGTTTCCTTTTGGATATTGTATTACTTTAAACTCATTTTTGATTCAATGTTATTTTCATTTCATTCCAGTATCACCCTTAATTATGTTTCCTGTTATTCCTTATTTTGTAATCAGTCTATCATAATGCAAAAATCAAATTTTCCACTGTTAAAACGCCCCACAAGCGAAATTCTGCATTTCTGCAGAATTTGCTGCTGTGACGGTCGTCACACTCCCCTGATGGTCGTCACACGTGTTACGACCGTCACACATCCCTGACGGTCGTCACGCAGATAAAACCCCAATTCTGTCCACCCAGAGGTCACGCACCTCTCCACTTCCACTCCCCTAATTCCCCATTATCCCACATTTAAAACCCACTAAAAACCCTCTGAATCCCCCATTAAACCTCCACCATTTTCAACTTCCAATTCACCCTTATATATTACCCTTTGCATTCCCATACCTCACCATCCTCAGAAACTTCCTATTCTCAAACCTCTGCACTTCTCTCACCAAAATGGCCAGACAAAACCGTGCAAACCCCGATTTGAGCACTATCACTTTCCGAGAAGGCGAGGCCGGCGAACGGCAGCAGACCAACTTCTTAGCATTCCATCAACGGTCGCTTCAACCGACCCGGTATGCTCACCTGGATTCTCTGACGGAACTCGAGATTCTGGATGGCGTAACTTGGATGTTACAAAGAGCCGGCATCTGGCATCTCTGCATCAATCCCCAACCCACCTACGAGCAACTCACACTGGAGTTTCTCAGCTCCTTCGCATACGCAACATCACCCAGCGATACCAACCAACTTACCGGCGCCGCCTGCTTTCGTCTGTTCGGCACTGAATATCAAGTCCCCCAGGACCACATCACCGTCTTTCTACAGTTATCTCACAACGACGATGCTCACCGCCGCATATCCGATCAGTTCTACCAAGAAGCTTTCCCTCTTTGAAACCATCTGACCGGAACCACTCTAGAAAGTTGGGACACTCTGAACGCCACTCATATCCATAACCCAACTATCCGCTACTTCCACCGCGTGTTGAGCAACACCATATTCGCTCGTGACAGTAACCACAAGGTCAACTCGAAGGAGCTGTTTTTCCTTTGTTGCGTGTTCGCTTCAGAACCTGTTAACGCCGCCTCATTCCTCTTGGCTCACATTCAAGCCAATTGTAACCGCGGCTCAAAACCTTTCTATTTCGGTGGCATCATCACATCCATTGCCATAGGCCTCGGCCTCGGCGACCGCCCCCAGACACTCCGCCAGATACCCCCTGTCTTCCTAGACACCGACCACTGTCGCGCCTCCCACCTCATCAAGGCCCGCGCAGATGGGAGATACCATCCGGTAGTGCGAGGCCGCACTATCGAGAGCATCATCATGCCTTCACGCACCCGAATGCATCTGGAGGATAGAGCCAACTGGCTCTTCGATACCACTGCCCCTGCTGCCCCAACACAAGATAATATCCAAGAGCCCAGGGACGAAGTTCAAGAGGAGCTAGACAGAGCTGACCAGCCTGAGCCATCACAAGCACCTGCTGCCGAAGGCCCTTCCGCGCGCCGCCGCCCCCGTCCTGCCACTGATGACACATCTGAGGCCCTCCTCCGCTGCATCGAACAACAGAACCAGATGATGCTTATGATGGAACAGCAGAACCGAAGGGCTGCAGAATTCGAAGCATGGCAGAGAGAGCAAACCGGTCAAATTCAGCAATCTTTATAGATGATGCAGGATGTCCATTCTGGCATGGCCGATGAGATGGCACACCTCACTGTGTGAGTCGACGGCCTCCGTGATTACATCTTCCACACCGGAGCTCTGAACCTCGCGGCACGCGACGGTCCAGCCAGAGGTCGAGGACGAGGAAGGGACTAGTAGTATTTTTCATTTTTGTCATTTTGTTTTCTTTATTTATTTCCTTTGTATTCCTCCCTTCCACATTCTTTCAAATCAGTGAGGATACTGATTGAGATAGTGTGGGAGCGGACCGTTATTTCCCTTTTTCATTTTCCTTTTCCCTGTTATCTCCCATTTCCTATTGTATTTTTTCTTTCGAATTTTCAATTTAAAGTAATTTTAATTTCCGGCAAATAGGCTCTTATATATATATATATATATATATATATATATATATATATATATATATATATATATATATATATATATATATATATATATATATATATATATATATATGTATATATATATATATATATATATATATATATATATATATATATATATATATATATATATATATATATATATATATATATATATATATATATATATATATATCCGTTACGTGAACTCCCCGCGCGTCATATGACATATACAAAGAAACTTTTATCCTCTCCAAAGCATCACGCGTTACGCCTAAACTTTACCAAGTTGGAATTTCCTAGAAGAAAATTTTAACAAAAGCTTCTACGCCCTGACACCTTAGACCTCTAGTTTATGCGAGTCAGTCTCACTACTTACTCGTACCAAAGCCTCAAGTCTCGACTCGAACGGAGCCCCCAGTAGTTTATACGAGCAGTCAGCACCATCCTAAACACTTCTAAGCAAGAAGCCGATGCAAATAAGTGTATAATCTCTAGTAAGAATTCAATAATATTGAAAGAAAAGAAAAGCCATATTGCATGAATATAGAGATATGTCCCTTCTAAGTTAGGTGCTCCTCACCCGAGCATTTAGCCCAACGGTACGAAACTCTAGCAGATTTATAGCAGAATAAGCATATGTGCAAAGAAAAAAATCAAACTAGCAGAGAGATCAAAATCACCAACAGGTTTTCTTGCCATGAACATGTATGGATAACAGGCTTAATGTGACTGCGCCAGAACGAAGCCGGGTAAAATTTGTTGCGAGAGACTTGAAGTCGAGCTGCAGTAACATGATTGAGACTGACTTGCATAAAAGAGAGGTCTTCGAAGACTTACAATCAAGTGTCATTGCCGTATACGCTTTGTTTCCATTGGATCCCGGCTCTTCTTAACTTGGCGTCCGAAAAATCTTATCAAAGGAAGAGCGTGTCGCGTGCTTGCCGAACTTTAAATTTTTCCTACCTTTACTTGAGGACAAGCAAAGATTCAAGTTTAGGGGAGTTTGATAACGCGGAATCATATATATATAATGATGTACTTTTCTACTAATCAGCGACCGTTTTCACTCCGATTTCGGATATTTCCACACTATTTGCCCAGTATTTTGCAGGTATTCAAAGTCCATGCTCAAATGGAGCAAGATAAAGAAAAGAAGCATTTACAAGTGAAAATCAGGCCAAAAAGCAGCAAAAACGAGTTCTGCTGATATGACGACCGTCACAAGGGTGTGACGACCGTCATGCGTGTGACGACCGTCACAGGTCCATGACGACCGTCATGGAGTTAAAATGCAGTTTTCTGCACGTGGTGTCAAGTGATGAAAATGCCAAAGAGAAGTGGACCACTAGCTCCTATATTTTCTGATATCATTCCTACTTCTAGAAGAAATAAACCGTTGAATATCCGATCTATAAAAGGAGGTAGCTGGTACCATAAAAAGAGAGCCAGATTGAAGAGACGAAGTGCTGCCAATTTACTTTCAGAGCAATATTCAGTTTCCCATTTTCTTATTGTTGTTTTATTTCCTTTTTTCTTTCCTTCCTTACAATTGTTGTTTTACCTTCCCATTTATATTATGTACGAGTAATTGGCATAAAGACTAAATCCTGCTGCCATTTTGGAGGATTTCTCAAAAGCCAAATCAAATTGTTTACAGGTTTCTATTCTAATCGTAAATTGAATTGCTATTTCCTATTGTAATGCATATTATTATTTTCTGCCATTATTTACGTGTTGTTAATTTATATTCCATGTCTGGCTAAATCTTAAGTAATCGGTATGTAATAAATAATCTGATGGGATTCAATAATTAACCGGTGTATATCTACCTTTTCAAAAACTTATTTATGGCTTCAGTTTTTAAATCGATTTTTCTAAATAAACCTTCGTCGCGACAGCGAGAAATTATTTACAGTAGTTTTGCCACGACAGTGGGAAATTCATAAAGGTACGAACCAACAAGCGACAGCTGAGGCTAAGACCAGATAGTAAAAACTAGGCATTCATTTTAAAAACAACGACAACGCTTTAAAAGGAATTAGAACTTAATAGTTTTCAAAAAGTAACTTTAACCCCGAACGGGAGAGCGACATCATACGTTCCGCCTTAGAGTTGCGACTAGCGTCAACAACCATCGTGAGACAAAGGTCTTTAAACCATCATTTTCTTCTTAAACTATTTTTGAAAACCTAAAGACACCGGTGACCTATAGAATCCCTGAAGAAGTAACATATTACATACCGATTCAAACATTTATACCTTAAGTAAAAGCTTTACTTCCCTTTAGTTTACGCATTTATTTTGTTATTATTCTCCTAAAACATTACCAACCTAGCTAAACACAGTAACACCCGATAATACTAGTTTGATTACGAGTCCCTGTGGGATCGATATCTATTATTACTACGCGATAGACTGTGCACTTGCAGTTAATTGAGTTAGACGTAAAAAGTCGCGATCACACACGTGCGCACACACGCACACACACAAACAGGCATGCGGGCACGCACGCACCCACGCGCACACACACGCACACACCTACACAGACACACACAAAAATACACGTGCGCACACACACAGACACACACACACACACCTGCGCAGATACACATACACACACGCGTGCGCGCAACACAGACACGCACATACACAAACACACACGCGCACACACACACACAAAAACACGCGCATGCACACACGCACGTACACAGTGATACACACACACGTGCACGCACATACACATACACACACATACGCACGCACACACGTATAGACACACGCATACGCAAACGTGCATGCACACACACACACACACACTCACATGCACATACACACACACGCGCGCGAGTGCGCACACACTCTCTCACACACACACACAAACACATGCGCGCACGTGCGAACACTCACACACACACACACACACACACACACTCCCACATAAACATACACGCGCGCGCGTGCACCCACACACGTGCGTGCACATACACACAAGGACACGCACACGCGTGCGCACACACTCTCTCTCTCTCTCACACACGCACCCACACACACACACACAGACGCACACACGGTCGCACGCACCCACCCATGCATGCGCACACACCCACAAGCAGGCACACGCGCTCACACACACACACGTGCGCACACACACACAAACACACAAGTGCACCCGAGCGCGTGTACGCACATACAAACACACACACAAGCACACACACACGTACACACGCACGCACACACACACACACACGTGCACACACACACACACACACACAGACACGCAGGCACGCACTCACGCGCAAGCCGATACACACACACTTGCGCAGATACATACAAACACACACACACGCAGGCACGCACACACACAGACACACACACGTACGCGCACAGACACACACGCACGCACACACACGCATTCGCATACACACAAACACGTGTGTGCATACACACACACACACAAACACGCACGCGCGTGCGCACACACTCTCTCTCTCACACACACACACACAAACACACACACACATACACACGTGCGCACTCACACACACGCACACACAGACGAACACGAGCGCGCGCGTGCGCTCACACATATACACGCATGCGCACACATACACACACATGCACACGCAGACACACACACAGACACACATCTATGCAAACGCATACACAAACGCGCATGCACACACACACACACACTCACACGCACACACACACAAACACGTCCATGCGCAGACACTCTCTCACACACACACATGCGCATGCGTGCTCTCTCTCTCTCTCTCTCACACACACACACAAACACACACGCACGTGCACAAACACACGCGCGTGCACATACACACACGAACACACACACACATAAGCACAAACACACGCGCGTGCGCACTCTCTCTCTCTCACACACATATACATACACACACAATCACACACACACACACACACACACGCACGCACGCACGCATGAACGCACACACACAAACAAACACGCACACACGCGTGCGTATACACAAACACACATACACACGCACGCACATACACAAACATACACACATACACACGCGCGCACATACACACGCGTGCGCACACACAAACACACAAGCACGACCGTGCGCGCATACGCGCACACACATACATACATGCATGCACGCACGTACACGCACGCACGTACGAACGTACACACACACGTGCAAATATACACACACACACATACGCACACACACACACACGTGCAAATATACACACACACACATACGCACACACACACACACGTGCGCACATCCAAACACACACGCGAACGCGCGCCTGCTGACGCACTTACACACACACGCATATACAAACACATGCACGCTCGTACGGACACACACACACACGCATACACACACACACACACGCACGCACACCCACACACACACATACACACGTGTGCTCACACATACACACGTACGTGCGCATACACAGACACGCGCGCGCGCGTGCTTGCAAAAGCACACACGCGTGCGTAAATATAAACACACATACACACACGCCCTCATGTACGCACGCACGCACGCACGCATGCGCAAACATAAATACACATACACACAAACACACACGCACAGACACACACATACACACACACGCATAAACAAACGCGCATGCACACACACGCACACACACACACACGCACACACATACACAAACACGCACACGCGTGCGCGCACACACATACACACATACACACACGCACGTGCGCACGCATGCAGGCACACACTCACGCACGCACACACACACACACACCTGCGTAGACACACACACAAACACACACGCGCATACACACAGACACACACACACACACACACACCTGCGCATATACACACATATGCGTGCATGCAACACAGACACACACACACACACACACACAAACACACACACGCGCACAAACATACAAACACACGCGCACGCACACACGCGCATACACAGTGGTACACACAAACACGTGCGTGCAAGCACCCACACAC